>MU701951.1:0-53380 GCA_026770625.1 Nicotiana glauca | reverse complement strand
GGGAGTGCCTAACACCTTCTCCCGGATTAACAGAATTCCTTATCCGGATTTCTAGTTCGCAGACTGTAACAGAGTCAAACTTTCCTCGGTTCGGGATTAAACCGGTGACTTGGGACACTATTATATTCTCAAGTGGCGACTCTGAAAAACTTAAATAACTAATCATGTTCCGACTGTCCTTAAATTGGAAAAACTCCTCTACGCCCTCGCGGGTAAAGTAGTATATTGTAAAAAGGAGGTGTGATAGAAATTATGCGATTAAGTCAATGAGCTATGAATCATGCTAATTATCATGTTAAGGCTTCACGCCTATACTATTGAGACCCTAGAGGTCGTTTCTTGATGTCATATCCTTATCTTTATTGATATTCTGTACTTAGTCCTATTTATGCATATTATATCATAACTCAATCTCGATTATTGTCATTTGACACATCATACCATTGTCCAGGCTAGTATCATGACATTTTGAGCCCATGTGTGTGAGACTGGAGGGTGATGACTGAGTAAGGCCGAGAGCCTAATATTGAGTGGTAGCATGGGATCGGGCTGCACGTTGCAGCGAGATATTGAACATGCCTTCATTGGCTTTGTTATCTCTCTTGGTCTAAGAGCGAAGCCCCTCCGGAGTCTTTACAGCCCCAATGAGCTCAGTTGATGATATTGTGGAATACATCTTCCTGGACATGGATCTTGTTCGAGGTATTTATATTTGGAGATAGATCTTCTCCATAGGCTGGAATGGCCTTCCTCGGTACTGGATTACTATTGTCAGTGATGTGTATCTATTTTGGGATGGATTTTCCCTGGGCCTTGTGATCCATATACAGTACCGAGTGGTTGTGAGTTTGTTATTGATATTATCTGGAGATGGATCTTCTTTGTAGGCTAGAATGGCCTTCCTCAATATTGAGCGATTTCTATCAGATATGGATATATTCTGGGATGGATATTTCCTGGGCCATATGAGCCATATACAATACTGAGTGGACGACCATTTGAGGTTGTGGGCATATGAGGCACTCAGCAGGGTACATTCCATACAGCATGCGCATTGACATGTAGATATAGCAGAGTTACACTCATTTACCTTGTTCATACCTGATTTATTTTACTATTCAAGCTATTTATTTAACTAAAAGCATGCCTACATTTCTGTACATTATTTCTGTTACCCTTGAGGAGGTTGAGTTCATCACTACCTATCAGTCCAAAGGTTGGACTTGTTACTTACTGAACTGGTGTACTCACGTTACCCTCTGCACCTCGTATGCATATTCAGACACTTTGGATCCAATGGCAGAAGTTTGATCGAGGCTTCTGACTTAGAAGATTATTGAGGTACCTACTCAGCCTTCCCAGGCCTTGGCTCTCCACCTTACTTACCAGTTGTATTTTAGTTGTTCCCTTAGACATCATATGAGACTATGTATTTCCCTTAGACACTCATGCACTCAGTGACACCCCGATTTTGGGCTGGATTTTATTTATTCTTGGAATTTCTTAAGTTTCAAATATTTCTTTAATTGTTAAAAACTTCCATAAAATGACTATAGGGTGGATTGTTGAGCTGAGGATGGCCTAGTTTCACGATAGGCGCCATCACGATGGGTCAGGTTTTGGGTCGTGACACCTCATCAAGTAATTGTTAGTTGAGGAGTGACAAATTGTACACTTTGGCCCAAACCCATACAAGTTTTCCCTAAAAATCTTACGCCATTAAGAGATCCATACACCTTATATGCAGGCTCCTGATATTTTGTACTATCAATGTGGGACTTTGTTCGCACATCCAACAATCTCCCTCTAGAACTAAGTTCCATATGGCCCACTTTGACTATCCATGGGTCTCCCTCTCGAACCAATTTCATGTGGCCCATTATCACGATGCACGGTAAAAATAACACGGGCTAGCCAGTTTTTGGGTTGGTCATTTAAAAATAGCCAGCGTTCGCAAAGTCATTGAAAAATAGCCACTATTTTGCTGCAATAAGGACCGGCCCAACATAATATATTGGATATCAGTGCACCTATATATGAACTTCCAGTATATTATGTTGGAAATCCAACATGCAAAAAGTTCCAGCAAAATATACTGGAGATTAGAGCACCTGTGTATGAACTTCCAACATATTATGCTGGACCGGTATACTATACTGAAACTCCAGCATATTATGCTGGAGTTCCAGTATACTTATGCTAGAACTCTATTATAATATACTGGAGTTCCAGTATATTTATGCTGGAGTATTTTCTTGATTTTGAACAATGATTTCGTTCAGATTTATCTTTACATGAAAAGTGGCTAAATTTCGATTACTTTTTATATTGTGGCTATTTTTGAATGAGCACTGGTAAATCTGGCTATTTTTAAATTTCTCCCCAATGCACGGGTCAATTTTTGATTCACTATGTGCCACCCATATTATTAGAGTATTTTTATGGCAACTAAAACCCGCAACTAGCTTCTTTTTGTATGCGTGCCTCCATGCTGGTAAGGTTAAGCAAAACGAGTCCTGCACCATCACTCTGCCATCGCCATACTCGTGTGGCTGAACCTAGGCTCTGATGCAAGTTGTTGGGTTAACCCCGATCAAATATACTCTTAACATCGTGTGATATTATATACTTTGGGCCAAAACCGCACGGTTTTCCCTAGAAGGCCTTTAACCATTACGAGATTCATCCACCTTATACTTAAAATCCCAAAATTTTCAACTACTAATGTAGGCCTTTGTTCGCACACCCAACAATCATCCTTGAGGTAAAAGTGTGACGACCCAAAAGGTCATCTCTTATTTTAGAAGTCAAATTTATGTTCCGAGGTTGTCTCACCTCAATTCGCGTGCGTAGTCCAGGCGTATATCCAAAAATCTTTTTATGTGAAATTTAACAAAAATATTGAATTTGGCCTTTAAAATTGAATTAAATTGACTTTGGTCAACATATTTGGTAAACGGACCCAGACCCATGATTTGACGGTCGCGTTGGGTCTGTAGTAAAATATGGGACTTTGGCGCATGCCCGGAATCGAATTCTAAGGTCCCTAGCTCGAGAAATGAATTTTTGAAAAAAATTATTTAATTGAAAATATAATGGTGTTTAGAAATTTACAAATGCTTGATTTTGATGTTATCGGACCCGTATTTTGGTTCTGATGTTCGGTACAGGTTTAATATGGTATTTAATTTACATCTATGAAATTTGGTAAGAAACGGAGTTTATATGACGTGATTCGGACCCTCGTTTGTGAAAATAGTAACTTTAAGAGATCTTGATTTTTTCATTTATTTTAATGCTAAATTCGTTGTTTAAGATGTTATTTCGGGGATTTGATTGCACAAGCATGTCTGTATGATATTTTTAGGTTTTTGTGCATGTTTGGTTTGGAGCCCCGAGGGCTCGGGCAGGTTTTAGGATGTGTTGGACTTAGGAATTTCTGTTGCATTGCTGCTTCTGGTATTCTGAACTTTGTGCTTCATGTTCACGAAGCCACTCTCACGAACCTGAAGTGCAAGCTGGGCCAGGGAGGGGTTTCTTCTGCCCGAACGTGAGGCCTTGGTCGCTAATGCGGTGCACTGGGGTATTTCTCTTCACGAACATGATCGACCATACGCGAACGCATAGTATAATGGAAGGGAGCTGGGGAGTCTCCGAGTTGTTCTTCGCAAACGCGGTCCAAGGCCCGCCAAAGCGATGGTTAGGGGAAAAGACCTTCGCGAACGCGAAGGCCCTTCTGGCCGCAAAGCATCGCGAACGTGACAGACCTCTTGCGGACATGAAGAAGGTCTATCCAGTATTTTAAAAACATCATCAAAACGGGAGTCTTCCACAATTTCATATTTTCTTCCATACAAACCAACATTTGGCGATTTTTGCTGAATGATTTTAACACCAAATTATAGGTTTGTGTTCTTAAACTCATCTCTTTCGTCTTCCATCAACACCCATTAGATTTTTAGGCTTAAATCTTGCTCTTTCATGGTAGAATAGGGATTTTGGGAAAATTGGGGATTTTACAAATTTGGGAATATAGATCTCGATTTGGGGTCAGATTCCAAAACTAATTACATATTTGGGCTCACGGGTGAATGGATTAATGGATTTTGGACCGAAACTCGAGTTTTGACCAAGCGGGCACGGGGTCGATTTTTGACTTTTTGGGGAAAATGATAGACAACCAATAATTAAGCATTGGAGCTGAATTCTTTAGCATTTATTGATGTAGTTAAGTTAATTATGGTTAGATACAAGCGGATTGGAGGTGGAATTTAGAGGTAAAGCGGTATTTGAGGCTTGATTTGGTCATGGAATCGAGGTAAGTAATTGGTCTAACCTTAGCTTGAGGGAATAGGAATAGTTTTCATACTTTATTTATGTTAGCATTGTGTACGACGTATAGGTGTGGTGACGTGTATCTATATGTTGCTGTCAAGCATGCAAGTGAGTCTTATATTGTGACTGTTGTGACTCTTATTATGTACTATTTATGCTTAAATTAACGATTATCCATGTTGAACAAGACTTATGATAGTTTCTTGGTAATTGACCCTTTTTTAGTACTGACTCAAGTTGGGACTTATTTTGTGAAGTTAATTATTCAAACGCGAATGGTTATAGCTTAATCCATTGCCGGGATGTTATCATTTCTATTGTTGTTTTCCTTACCGGGATGTTATTGTTTCTATTGTTGTTTCCCTTGCCAGAACATTGTTGTTTGTATTGTTTGGGTGAGGAAAGAGTGATAAAGCACGAAGGGTGATGTCGTGCACATTCATACTTATTCATATGGTAAGGAAAGAGTGATAAAGCACGAAGGGTGATGTCGTGCACATTTACATTTATATTGATGCATATAGTGAGGAAGAGAGATAAAGCACAAAGTGTGATGTCCTGCACATATCTATTATTCATAGAAGAGTGATAAAGCATGAAGGGAAATGTCGTGCATATTTCTATTATTGATTACACAGTGAGGATAGAGAGTAAAAGCACGAAGGGTGATGTCGTGTACATTTTCTTTCTGTTGTGCTCATTTGCTGTTATTGGTTTAAGTGTTTTAACTGTTTAAATTCTTTTACTACTGTAATTATTTATGTTGAAACCCCCATATCATGTTTCCCCCTCCCATTCATTTCTGATTAGTTTTATTACATGTTACTCTGTTATTATATTGATTAACTGCATAGGTTTATGTTGGTTGTCGTGTCCTAGCCTTGTTACTACTTCACCGAGGTTAGGCTCTACACTTACTAGTACATGGGGTCGGTTGTACTGATACTGCACTCTGCACTTCCTATGCAGATCTTGTTACTGGACCATATGGACTATAGTTCGAGGTTGCTGCCTCCTGTCCGGTGAAGACCCAAGGTAGTCTTGTAGGCGTCTGCAGGCCTTGGTGTCCCTTTCTTTCATATTTCTTTTCTATTTTATCTATTTCCGAAACAGATATGTATTTCTTCATTCAAACCATTATTTGTAGTATTTGTAGACAGTCCTAGAGTTGTGATACCAGTTCTGGGTAGAGTTTTATTATGATTTTGTTATTTGTATTAACATTAAAATTTTGTTCTTCCGCATTTATTCTGCTGATTTATTTTTGTTAACTTGTAAGTTGTTAAAAGATAAACGAAAAAGGGTAAAACAATCAGTAACGTTGGCTTGCCTAGCGGGTTCAATGTTAGACGCCATCACGGTCCCAACGATGGAAAATTTGGGTCGTGAAATTTGTGTCAGAGCTCTAGGTTGCTTAGATCTCACAATTCACGAACAAGCTTAGTAGAGTCTGAGGGATCGGTACGGAGACGTCTGTGTTTATCCCCTAGAGGCTATAGAGTTAGGAACAATTTCATTTCTATTCATCTCTGTCGTGCGATTTGATGTCTCAATGCTAATTGAACTTCTACTCTGTTATTTCGCAGATGGCAAGAACACGTACTGCTTCATCATATGATCAGGAGCCTGATCCCCTAGCGGCACGTCCTACGAGGGGCAGAGGATGAGGCTGAGGCCGAGGCAGGGATAAAGCTCAACCAAGAGTAGCAGCAATAGCCGCGGAGCCTCAGGTAGAGTTTGATGATGAGGTTCTGGCCTAGACAGTTCCAGCGGGCCCAGCACAGGTCCCAGAGGTATGCAGTCCTCCAGGATGCTCTGGTCCGTCTAGTGGGCCTTATGGAGAGTGTCACTCAGACAGGCATACTTACTGTAGCACCAGCCATCTCTCAAGCTGGGGGAGGAGCACAGACTCCCGCTACTCGCACTCCGGAACAGATGGCTCCCCAGTTTCAGACTCCAGCAGCTCAGCCAGTTGGGGTAGTTCCACCAGGTGTTGTAGCTCGGGCCGGTGATGAATCAACCATGTCTTGTGATGCTTTGTGGAGATTGGATAGGTTCACCATGCTTTTAACCACTATATATGATGGTATATCTTCAGAGGAACCCAGGTATATTTAGACAGCTGTCATGAGGTTCTTCGGAACATGGGGATAGTGGAGACCAATGGGGTAGACTTTGCTGCTTTTCATCTGTCAGATTCCGCCAAGAAATGGTGGAGAGATTATTGTTTGGCCAGACGAGCTGGGTCACCAGCTCTCATTTGGGACTAGTTCTCATAGGTATTTCTCAAGAAGTTCCTTCCCAGCACTTAGAGAGAGGAGTACCGCAGGCGGTTCGAGCATCTCCAACAGGGTTCTATGACTTTTACCTAGTATGAGATGAGGTTTATTGATTTGGCTTGTCATGCTCTTCTGAAACTCTCTATTGATAAGGAGAGGGTGAGGAGGTTTTTTGACGGACTCACTCAGCCTATTAGATTGCAGATGGCTAAGGAGACATGGAGCAAGATTTCGTTTTAGGATACGGCTAATGTGGTCAGGCTGGTTGAGGTGGTTCTAGCTCAGGGGTCTAAAAAGAGGCCTCTTCATTCTGATAGATTCAGTGGTGCCTCGTCTGGAGGCAGGGATTCTTTTGGTAGGGGCCATCCTCCCAGGACATTTCATTCAGCACTTCAGGCTTCTCACGGTGCTCCGGGTGGCCATGGTTCTCATATGCAGTGTTCTGATCAGCTACTCTACAAGCACCACCAACTCCTATCAGTGCACCTCCGCTCCAGAGTTTTCAAGGTGATTACTCAGGTCATCAGGGTCATCAGTCTCAGTAGCCGAAATCTTATTATACTTGTGGTGATATGAGGCACATTGCTAGATTTTGCCCTCGAGCCTCGAGCAATTCTCAGCATCAGGGTTCTCACGCCATGGATCTGGCACCGGGTGTTCCACCGCCCGCTCAGCCAGCTAGAGGTAGGTTTCGAGTTGTTAGAGGTTGAGATCAGGCCGCTAGAGGTAGAGGCCAGTCAACATGAGACCGTCCCAGGGATGTAGTTCAGGGTGGTGGGGACCAGCCCCGATGTTATGTTTTCCCAGCAAGGCTTGAGGCCGAGTCCTCCGGTGCAGTTATCACATGTGATGTTCTGGTTTGTAGTAGAGATGCTTCAATTCTGTTTGATCTGGGGTCTACATACTCCTATGTGTCTTCTTATTTTGCTTCATATTTGGCTGTGCCTCGTAATTCTTTGAGTGCTCCCGTATATGTGTCTGTTGATACCCAATTTTTCCCTATATATTTTAATATGCATAAATACTTTCAAAATAGCATATATAAGCATGCACAGGATCTTATAATTTTTTCTACAATTTTAAAGATTTTAAATTGATTTATTTTTTCCCTTTTTTTTACTCATAAAATTCCCAATAATTATCCCTCAAATTATTGTTATGGTAATTTAGGCATCTAAATCCTATATTTATGCTAAAATATTGTTAAAATATTTTTGTGCATTTTTTATAATTGCATTTATGTTTTGAAAACTAATTTGCATATAATTGCAATGTTAGCCCTATTAATGTATAATTATATTCATATGCATAAAATTGACCTTTTATATTTTAAAATATTAAATATCTATTTTAAATCATTTTAGTAGTCAAAATTATTGTTTAAAAATTATTTATTATTTATTATTTATTATAAATTATATGGGGTTAAATTAGCTATTTAAAATATAGCCAGATTGCATTTCGAATTTACCTATATTTTAACCCAACCCCAACCCAATTTTTAATCGATTACCCAACTCAAACCCTAAACACACCAACCCGACCTAGAACCAATTAAATCATGATCAACGGCCCATATTGATTCTTGCCTTTTTCAATCCTAAACCTCCCCCAACCCTAATCATTTCCCAGAATCTGCCGCCCTAAGATCCTCTCATCTCTTAGTAAATCTCAACCAAATCCTAACCCTTCAACTGCCAACCTCTCTTTTCCAGTCAACTCCTATGACTTCTCATCGACTCCTAAGCCTCCAATGGCTTCTCTTATGCCATGCTTGCCTTCTCTAAAGTCTTCAAGGGCCCAGGGCCATGCCGACTTGCATCTAGGGTTCGTCACTTGTCTATTATTGGCTACTCCAGTGTGATTTCAAGCAAAATCATGTTGTATTTATTATAATATTTGGGATTCTAGATAGGTTCTTTCATCTCTATATGGGTTTCCTCTAAAACCCTAATTTTTGCATATATCTCCTAGATTTGTACAGATCTAGAACGATTTGAGTTTGTTTCTTTAATGTTTTACACTGTCTTTGGGACTCTTTTACAAGAATCATTGATTTCAAGTGTTTTTCACCTTCTTCTAAAATTAGGGTTTTGGGACTTCTTTTAAAATTTTGTTTAATTGATTCTTTGTGTCTAAACTTCTATTTCTTGCATATTTTTTATTGATTCTATGATTTTACTACCTCTTCAACTCGTCTATGTTGAAAGCCCTAATTTTCTAGGTCTCTTTGTTTGGTTCTGTATATCTGCATGACTGATCGTTCTTGTTTGAGTTTTTGTGACTATCTTGCATCGAATATGTTCCTACCGAGTTTTTAGCCTAATTTATATCACCTCTGTGTGATTATGCTCTTCTTGACAGTTCAAGACTTGCCTCTTTCGATCAGTGTTGTTTAACCTTCGTGTTTGCTATGCCTGGTTATACCTATCTTACTCTATTTATATGTTGAATACTGAATCATGACTTTCTCTTTGATTGGTTCTGAATTCCCTATTTCATGGTTTGATTGGAAAACCTTCCTTTAAACTTTCGATTCCTACCTTTTCTATTCAAATTGATTGATTCGCCTACCTTGTCTGCATTGGTATTTTGTTCCTACTAACTATCTCCTTAATTAGAGTTTTCTGAACTTAGCCCTAATTGTTTACCTTATACTTACTGAATTTGAAATCTTTCCTTGTTAGTCGTACATTGATTTCTTTCCTTATTTGTTACTTTTTCTTACCATTAGAAATAATTCCCCTAACTTATGGGAGTGCTTGTACTGATTTTGCTCTACTTGATTCTGAGTTCCATAATTACTATACTATTATGATTCTTGCCTTAATTTACCTAGCTTCAAACTACTATATATACATATACTCTTCCATTAACAAAAACACATGAGACAATGGTTCAAAAACTCTCTTTCACACTAAAAGCTTTCTGCTCTTTTTTGTGTCACTTACTACTGTCTAAAGTCAGCCGACTGCAAGCGAAGGCTAACTACTGGGTTCTCTTTCACTTTGTGTTTACTACCCCCTTACTGGTATATTCTGATTTTAATTCAAGTCCCAAAACAATATGCTTCTCCTATTTACTTCAATTTCTCATGTTTCTAATATGTTTCTATTGTTCAACATGCAATTGACATGTTTACATTATTGCCTCATCTAGCATGCTAGTCTAACCAGCTTAGGGATTTCCAGAACATGTTCTACCCCCCTCCCCTAGTAGTCTGTCTTAATATGACTCTACTTTACTTTGAATGTTTGTCTACTTGTTATCCAGTTTGATATGCATACTGATCTGTCACTTTAAATGCTTGAGCCTATGATTGTTTTTGAAACGCTTACTGTACTGGCACCAATAGCTATCCCCTAATCCCTTAAACCCCACAAGAACTACTATGTTCCTGATACTATGTGCTTTATATGTCCCCATATCACATTCCACTGTATGAAAGACTATTATTTGAGCATTGCTAAACTTGTTTGTTTAATTACACCACTGTTGTTTTCAAAAGTTGTTTTCCAAACAACCTCTTTGCTTACAAAGTTATTTCAACTAAGCCTTTTACACTGTTTTCCAGCTGAAACCTTTTCAAATTATGTCAAACACTCTCACTTTATTCCTAAGTCCCTAGGCTCTGCCCCATCCAGTCTGTGTATTGCCTTGGGATCCTTTTGAGAACCCTCTGAACTCTGGCACACTAAGGATGTCCCTTCTACACTGCACTTACTCAATTTGGTTACCAAGTCTAGGTTTGAGCACTGCCCGGGATCCTTAGGGAACTCTGACGCACCTAGACAATGATATTCTCTTTGAAATTGGCATTTGAGGCTATTAGAGGTTAGGGGAAATCACTTGGTCTTGCTTCAGGCTCCCTATAGTGTAACTTCTTCGTTTTTTTATCTATTTATGTAATTCATTCATCTGGTTTGTAATAATTTGTAAGCGAATATTGGGATGACTAGTGAAAAGAGTGGGTGGCTACATATTTGTGGGGTAAATGGGTAGAAACCATGTCTATAGGATTTTATATTTGTTGTTTTTGCCTTACAATGTTAGAAATTATGCCTATAGGTCTCAAGTGGTTTCCAATAATAGAAATCATGTTTATAGGTCTTAAAATCAATTTCAAAAATAGATATCATGCCTCTAGAATATGATCCAGTTCAAATTCTGTTATAACGAGTATTTACATGTGTTTTCATTTGTTATCATGCCTACAAGTTTCTAACATCAACTTCATAATTCGATACCATTCCTATAGGGAACAACGTAAAAAATTCTGCATATAGATCTAAAATTAGTTTTGTTTAAATAAGTTAATCCAGTTCATGATTCGTTTACTTCGAAACTATTTTGTTTTCCTTGAAATGAATTCTTTCGAGTACTTCCCTAGTCTATCACTAGACAGCATGTCTATAGGGACTTCAGAGTCAGTTTTTAAAATCTGCCCATGTTTTACTATATCCATACGTAGTTATCATGCTCCTAGGATACTGTTATTCAGCGCATAGGCAAGCTTAAAGGGCATTTTCAAATCCTGTAACTCTGAAATTGTTTCTGCTACTCAATGTTGTTTTGATTTTAACAAGCTTAAAAATTAGTAGGCAAACTAATCTCGTTTCAGTAAAGGACACCTTCAAATCCTTATTCCATACATATCATAACAATTTCTGGGCACTCATGGCCACCATCATCACCTCATTGCCCCTTTTCAATACGAGTTTATAAGTTGTGATCATAGACACGTATATCAAGGATATTTCAAGTTGCAATCATAAATAGTGAGCACATAGCTAGCATGAATAATTCTTTATTTCAGTTTCGGCTTATAGCCCAAGTATTTCAACAAATAATTGTACTTTTCATCATTCTCTAATTATCAAGATTGGCACATTGTTCACATTGAGGCACATCCTTCACGAATATGTATAGATATATGTAAATCAATTAATTTCACAATAACAATCAATATACTAGCCAATTCAACTCTTACCACACGTCCGTAAGCACCAACGGAGCTCGATTTCTAATAGAAGGGGGTTTTAGCCATACATACCTCAACAAAGCCTTTCCTTATTCTTTTACAATTTTCCGGAACTCTTAGAGCTTCAATCTATTGAGCAAGAAATTTTGAATTAAAAATTGAGAATTAGAGACGAAACTGAAGTTCTAGCTTGGCTCGAGCATATCATCAAACACTAAAGGTGCATTGTATCTTAGGCCCCTTTTTGTGAGGAATTTCTATCATGTTATACCCCCAATTGCCTCATTTTTAATTTTACTACTTTCCAATACTCTATGGTGGCATGCATGAAAGATATTCTTTCTCATACCCATGAATTACTTCCCTAATGGTCCCATATGGCTAAGTATACAAATATGAGCTGAGGTGATGGAGCCTTACCTCTTGGGATGAAGATTCAGGAGCCTTTCCTTGATTTTCTTCAATGATTTAGCGCAATCTTATTGAATCATTTGATGAGAGACTTTCCCTCTCTAAGAAACCTCTTACTCTCTCTAGAATTGCTCAGATGAATGCTTAAAATGAGCTAATACACCGGTTATATCGATAGGGGAAGTCGGGTTAAAAATTAGAAAATTGGAGCCCCGAGTCAACTATGCGGTCGCAGATTTAACATGCGGTCCGCATAATGGACCACAGAATGCTCCTCCGAAAACTAAACATTCTGACTCGGTTTGCGGTAATAATGCGGTCCGCATTCGTGTTCTGCGGTCGCAAAGTGCACCGCAGAACTGACCTTCACAAATTCAAAGGAAAATATGCGACGACTTATGCGGTATGCATTTTGATTATGCGACCGCATCTCCGACTTCAATTTTAACCAACATTCTGCCTTACTCTGCGGCAGGTATGTGGTCCGCATTTCAATTAGGCCACCGCATTTTGGACCGCATTTCTTGCATTTTTTTGAAAACTTATTCTTGACTTTTTAATACATCATTCAATCCAAAAAGGTCCGTGCCGCGACGAGCTTATTTACTAATTTCTAACACACGATCCTAACTTGGCACCACGGGATCCGGGTTTTTGAGTCGGGATTTCACGGGGCCTTACATCCTCCCCCACTTAAGATCATTCATCCTCGAATAAGGATCAAGGTTCACTTATTAACAGTGTTAGTGCAATCTTCTTCTCCTTTACAACCCCAAACTGGTTGACAGTCTTCCAATTTAGCTAACTCCCTAAATTTTTAAAAATTTCGCCAGAGTTTCCTTTGTATTTAGGCCTTATCCACCTGTCAGAGAGCCCCAGAAACACACCATAAACATATTTGGAAAGCATAGTATAACTAGCACAATATCAACAATGGCCATATAGGCAACCATATTACCAAAAGAGGATGGTTATTACATGATCATTCAAACAAGTGTGGTTATTACACAATTCTAAGCCAACACATATGATTTCGAAGGAGCTGAACACATAGAAGTTATTACATGATTAACCAAACAAGTGTGGATACTTCTTTCTCATTTCGTCCTCGGCTTCCCAAGTAGCTTCCTCAACGTGCTGGTTCCGCCATAATACTTTTACGGATGCAATCTCCTTATTCCTTAGTTTTCGAACTTGCCTATCAAGAATGGCAACTGGGACCTCTTCGTATGATAGCCCTTCGTTTACTTCAATAGTCTCTACGGGCACAATGGAGGACGGATCCCCTACCACTTTCCTTAACATAGACACATGGAAAACCGGGTGTACCAATGACATCTTGGGCGGCAGCTCGAGCTTGTATGCCACCTGACCAACTTTCTGAATAATTATGTATGGCCCAACATACCTTGGGCTTAACTTTCCTTTCTTTCCGAATCTCATGATACCCTTCATAGGGGAAACTTTCAAGAATACCTAATCATCTTCTTTAAGCTCCAAATCTCTGTGACGCATATCCGAGTAGGATTTTTGGCGACTTTGAGCAGTTTGCCACCTTTCTTTAATGAGCTTAACTTTCTCCATGGCCTGGCACACGAGGTCTTGCCCTATCAATTCTGCTTCTCCAACCTCAAACCATCCGATGGGAGACCTGCATCTCGTACCGTACAATGCTTCGAACGGTGCCATTTGAATGCTAGCGTGAAAGTTGTTGTTGTAAGCAAATTCTATGAGTGAAAAATGGTCATCCCAACTTCCCTTGAAGTCAATAGTACAAGCACGCAACATATCCTCAAGCGTCTGAATAGTCCGTTCTGCTTGCCCATCGGTCTGTGGATGAAAAGTTGTGCTAAGGTTCACTTGCGTACCCAAACCCTGCTAAAACTTCTTCCAAAATTTATCTGTGAATTGAGCCCCTCGGTCTGAAATGATTGAGATTGAAGTGCCATGTAACCTGACTATTTCTTTGATATACAACTGAGCATATTGCTCTGCCGTGTCGCTAGATTTAACTGGCAAGAAGTGTGCTAATTTTGTGAGACGATCCACGATTACCCAAATTGAGTCGAACTTGCGCGAAGTGCGCGACAATCCTACCACAAAGTCCATGTTAATCATTTCCCACTTCCACATTGGAATGTCTATGCATTGTGTCAACCCACCGGGCCTTTGATGTTCAGCTTTTACCTGTTGACAATTTGGACACTTTGCCACAAATTCTGCCACATCCTCCTTCATGTTGTTATACCAATAAATTTCCTTGAGATCATGATACATTTTTGTAGAACCTGGGTGCACGGAATACCTGGACGTGTGAGCTTCTACCATGATCCTTTCCCGAAGACTATCGATATCAGGAACGCACAGGCGGTCTTGGTACCGTAAGGTACCATCATTCGTGCCCAAGGATAAAGCTGAGGTCTTATGTTTGCAAATCCCTTCCTTTAGTTGTGCTAATAATGGATCACTGAATTTCTTTTCTTTCACCTCTACCACAAGAAATGATTCAGCCATATTTCGTATAATTACCCCTCCTTCATCGGAGTCTGCCAGACGAACTCCCAAATTAGTTAGTCGGTGAACTTCCCTAACTAACGGCCTTTGGTAGGCCCCCAAATGAGCCAAACTCCCCATAGATTTTCGACTAAGTGCGTTTGCCACAACATTTGCCTTTCCCGGGTGGTAAAGAATATCCATATCGTAGTCTTTAAGCAACTCTAACCACCTTCGTTGTCTCAGGTTCAACACTTTCTGCTTGAAGATGTATTGAAGGCTCTTATGATCGGTAAATATGTCCACATGGACCCCATGCAAATAATGCCGCCAAATCTTTAGTGCAAACACCACAGCTGCTAGCTCTAAGTCATGCATTGGATAGTTCTTCTCATGATTCTTAAGCTGCCTAGAGGCGTAGGCTATCACCTTGCCCCACTGCATCAACACACACCCCAGCCCGACTCTTGAGGCATCGCAATACACCAAAAACCCCTCGGTACCCCTTGGTAGGGCTAACACCGGTGCTGTTGTTAACCTTGATTTCGATTCGCGAAAACTTTTTTCACAAGCATCAGACCATTGGAATTTAACTGCTTTCTGTGTCAATCTTGTCAAAGGAGAGGCAAGAGTAGGAAACCCCTCCACAAACCTTCCATAATACCCAGCTAATCCTAAGAAACTACGAATCACGGTCGGAGTAGTAGGTCTAGGCCAATTCTTCACCGCCGCAACCTTCTGCGGGTCAACCATAACTCCTTCCCTGGAAACAACATGACCCAAGAATGTAACAGAGTCAAGCCAGAATTCACATTTTGAAAATTTTGCATATAATTGATGTTGGTGAAGAGTCAGCAATACTGCCCTGAGATGGCCAGCATGGTCCTCCCGACTTTGGGAATATACTAGGATGTCATCAATGAACACTATCACAAAGGAGTCTAGGAAGGGCTGGAAGACTCGATTCATAAGGTCCATGAAAGCTGCTGGGGCATTTGTTAGCCCAAAAGACATTACCATGAATTCGAAGTGCCCGTACCGGGTTCTGAAGGCTGTTTTTGGAATATCTTGCTCCCGTATTTTCAACTGGTGACACCCAGACCGCAAGTCAATCTTTGAGAAACATGTAGCGCCTTGCAATTGATCGAACAAATCATACATTCTTGGCAAGGGATATTTGTTTTTGATTGTGACTTTGTTAAGTTGCCGGTAGTCAATACAGATCCGCAGCGATCCATCCTTCTTTCTTACAAACAAGACCGGTGCGCCTCATGGTGACACACTTGGTCGTATGAAACCCTTCTCTAACAAATCCTTCAATTGCTCCTTTAGTTCTTTCAATTCTGCCGGTGCCATCCTGTAAGGTGGAATCGATATAGGCTATGTGCTTGGCATCACGTCGATCCCAAAATCAATATCCCTATCTGGTGGAATCCCAGGGAGCTCATATGGAAAAACATTTTGAAATTCATTCACAACTGGTACGGAATCAAGGCTAGGTGCCTCGGCACTAGCATCTGCAACTCGAACGAGATGATAGATACACCCCTTCTTGATCATTTTTGCGGCCTTAAGGTAGGAAATAAACTAACCTCAAGGCACTACATTATCTCCCCTCCACTTAATGATGGGCTCATTAGGAAATTCGAGCCTGATAGTTCTAGTCCTACAATCAAGTTTGGCAAAGCAAGAGTAAAGCCAATCCATTCCCATTATTACGTCAAAATCCACTATTCCCAACTCGATAAGATCGGCCATAGTATCCCTACCACGTACCGTAACAACACAACCCCTATAAACTCGAGCAGCCAAAATTGACTCACCAACTGGGTTAGATACTGTGAATGGTTCGCGAAGCTGCTCCGGTTCTATCCCAAATCTCATAGCAACAAACGGGGTAACATATGATAAAGTGGAACCAGGGTCAATAAGCACATACACATCATGAGATTGGACAGTCAGAATACATGTAACAACATCTGGAGAAGCCTCTGCAGTCTGGCGACTACTCGTAGCATAAAATCAGCTGGGACCTCTCGAACTCTATGCACCACCCCTAGCTGCACCCCGCTCTACGGGCGTTGGGGAACCTTGAGCTGGGGAGGGGCTGAAGATGTGGCAGCTGCTGAACTGGAGGGCTGAGCTGTGCCCCTACATGTTCCGTAACGAGACGTGTGACAGTGCCTCTAAATATGGCCCCTCATCCCACATCCATAACATATAGGCAACTCCGTGTAACAGACTCCCGAGTGCATCTTCCCATACTTGGGACACGAGGATCTCTGCTGCTGCTGAGACCTCTCCCCTAACCGGCCTCGCTGGCGGAATCCCCTGTTGCCCTTACCGGGCTTGAAACGACTCCACTGCTGCTGGCTGGGCCCTGATGGCGGTGCACTAGCTGAAGACTATGCAAAAGATTGGGAAGGTCCTGATGATCCTCCCCTAAAAGCTGATCTTCCCCCACCTAGGGACTCTCCTATGTTGCCCGTAGACCGAGCCTTGCTGTTGCTCTCTCTCACTATTTTGTTCTTCAATTTACAGTCCTCTGTGGCCTGAGCGAAGGCTACCATCCTCCCATAGTTCATGTCAGAATTCAATTCTGCTGTAGAAGCCTCATTAATAGTCAAATGATTAAGACCCTGAACAAACCGACGCACTCTAGCCTCCATGGTAGGCAGCATGTGAATAGCATACTTTGACAAGCGGACAAACTCCATGTGGTACTCCCATACACTTCTGTCACCTTGCCTCAAATTTTCAAATTCTGCTGCCCGGGCTGCCCTTGTCTCAGCGGGCAAGAAATGATCAATGAAAGCATCGGAAAACTCACTCCACTTCGCTGGAGGGCGCCCCTCCTCTCGGGAGTCCTCCCATAACTCAAACTAGGAATAGGCTGCCCCTTTCAGACGGTAGGCAGCCAACTCTACTCCCTCTGTCTCAGTCACATGCATCACCCTAAGGGTCTTGTGCATCTCATCAATAAAGTCTTGCGGGTCTTCTTCTGAGTTGGCACCCGTGAATACCGGAGGGTCTAACTGAAGGAACCTGTTTACCCTGGAACCAGTAGAATCCCCTGGCTGGCGGGATGAACTAGGTGCCACATTTGACCTTTGGGCCTGAGAGGCCACCAACTGAGCCAACATTTGAATGACTCCCCTAAGATCCCCATCAGAAATGCTAGAACCGGAAACTGGGACTGGAGACGGGACAGGAGCCCCAACGGGAGGTATAGTGGTACCCTTCGTAGTTGTAGGGATCGAGGCAGTTTGTTCTGGAACAGGAGGATCCGGCAGGGTAATAGCAGAGCGGCTACCCTCACCCGCAACATCAATCGGTGAATCAACCACTCCTGGAGTGGCATTGGCTTCTTGGCCATTTTTTGCCTTCTTCTTAGGTGCCATTTACTGAAAGATTGCACAACACACTGATTAGGAAGTAAACAATTTCACCGCACGATCCAGAGTATCAAAGAAGGGTGTTATTCCTAAATGCCCAAATAGCCTCCAACTTATAGATGTGGTTGACTTCACACCGATAAGAAGGACTCTACTAGACACGGCTCCAAGACATCCTAGGACACTTTCAAAACCTTAGGCTCTGATACCAATTTTATCACGCCCCAACCTCGGGAGGCGCGACCGGTGCTCAATCAAGTGAACCCGACTGAGCAAGCCTTACCGAACACTTTCTACCCTGACTCAACATGAATACGGAACTAATTCCTTTGGTTAATTTGAATGATAGTACATGGTGTATAACACATTACTGTTTCATTTCATATCATAAAAATTTGCCGTTCATAGCTAGCTTCATGGATTCTATTAGAGATACAGCTTAAGGAGATCACAAGTTTAGGATTTACAACATATACATATAGGGGACTCCCCAAAAACCCATACATAACCCACACTTGTGTCCTTGGAGCCTCGAAAGATACAACACATAAGCATGACTATGCCGGCAACAAGGCCCCGGCTATACCTCAAAATGAAAAGTTGTAATAACAAAAGATACACCATGCAGCCCCATGGAAGAATAAGGGGATCACCGTGACTTCGAGTAGATGAACGCTCCACTACACACGGTCAGCACTGTCCGCTATGGGTCCACCTACAATCATAATACGAATGTAGCGCCCCCGGCAAAAGGGGCGTCAGTACATTTGGATTGTACAGGTATGTATAACTAAACACCATTTTACTAGAAAGAACTATCAAATAGATACAAGCAATAAATACGGCAAATCAAAGAAACAATTCATATAATTCTTTATACAATTCCACAACACCGATTAAGGCAATTCTCTGATATGTTCACCACTGTTCTCATCACCACCGCCATCTCGAGCGGAGTCCGGTCACGACCCGACCGGCTAGGTCACCTCATGGGAGGCATTACTTTCAATCAATATCTCATTTCCCTTATATGAGATTCAATATTAGCGCATTTCCACCATGTGTGTGGCATGGTGTCCGATCACGACCCGATCGGCTAGGTCACCTCATTGGAGGCGTTACTCGATTCTCATTTGTCAACACCTTCAAATCCTTATTCCATACATATCATAACAACTTCTAGGCACTCATGGCCACCATCATCACCCTATTGTCCCTTTTCAATACTAGTTTATAAGTTGTGATAATTTACACGTATATCAAGGATATTTCAAGTTGCAATCACAAATAGTGAGCACATAGCTAGCATGAATAATTCTTTGTTTCAGTTTCGGCTTATAGCCCAAGTATTTCAACAAATAATTGTACTTTTCGTCATTCTCTAATTATCAAGATTATCACGTTGTTCAAATTGAGGCACATCCTTCACGAATATATATAGATATATGTAAATCAATTTATTTCACAATAACAGTTATTTTACAATTATTTGGCTCGAGCATATCATCAAACACTAAAGGTGCATTGTATCTTAGGCCCCTTTTTGTGAGGAATTTCTATCATGTTATACCCCCAATTGCCTCCTTTTTTTAATTTTACTACTTTCCAATACTCTATGGTGGCATTCATGAAAGATATTCATTCACATACCCATGAATTACTTCCCTAATGGTCCCATATGGCTAAGTATACAAATATGAGCTGAGGTGATGGAGCCTTACCTTTTGGGATGAAGATTCAGGAGCCTTTCCTTGATTTTCTTCAATGATTTATTCCAATCTAATAGAATAATTTGATGAGAGACTTTCCCTCTCTAAGAAACCTCTTACTCTCTCTAGAATTGCTCAGATGAATGCTCAAAATGAGCTAATACACTGGTTATATCAATAGGGAAGTCGGGTTAAAAATTAGAAAATTGGAGCCCCGAGTCAACTATGCGGTCGCATCTGCGACCGCAGAATTAACATGCGGTCCGCATAATGGACCGCAGAATGCTCCCCCAAAAACTAAACATTCTGACTCGGTCTGCGGTGATAATGCGGTCCGCATTCGTGTTCTGCGGTCGCAAGGTGCGCCGCAAAACTGACCTTCGCAAATTCAAAGGAAAATATGCGACGACTTATGCGGTCCACATTTTGATTATGCGACAGCATTTCCAACTTCAATTTTAACCAACATTCTGCCTCACTCTGCGGTAGGTATGCAGGCCGCATTTCAATTATGCGACCGCATTCTGGACCGCATTTCTTGCATTTTTCTGGAAACTTATTCTTGACTCTTTAATACATCATTCAATCCAAAGAGGTCCGCACCGCGGCGAGCTTATTTAATAATTTCTAACACATGATCCTAACTTGGCACCACGGGATCCAGGTTTTTGAGTTGGGATTTCACAGGGCCTTACATTACGTACCTAATAACATCACCGGCGGAGAAATGGCCAGTATGGTTGCGCAAGTACTAAAAAGTCATAAGATCAATGAGCTACCACCCCAGGGACTGAATCACAATTGAGCATTGCATATTACGGTGCAATTTGAAGACAAGTTTATTGGCAAGGTCTTGGTTGATGGAGTTTTGAGCCTAAACATTTGTCCATTAGAAAATCTAAAAAGGTTGGACAAAGGTTTCCATGAGATACGGGTAGGAAGCATGAATGTGAAGGCTTTCGATGGGTCCTAGAGGTGCACGATCGGGGAAATCAACCTTTGCTTGCAGATGGGGCCAACTTGGTTCGACGTTGAATTTCAAGTGCTTGACATATCGGCCTCATATAACCTTCTGTTGGGTCGACTATGGATCCATGCTTCTGGAGTCATTCCTTCCACACTGCATCAAGCCGTAAAGTTTGAATGGAACCACTAAGATATAATCATTCACGGAGATGGAAGTCACCCCATCTACACTAGTCAAACCATTTAGGCCATTGGACATAGAAGAAGGCTAGGAGGGGAAACATATCATCACATCAAACGGGTTAATGCCATCGAGAAGGATAAGTGGTGGAGTAACAAAATAGAAAGCATACTAGCATGGTCTGGATATGAACCCGGCAAAGGATTGGGAAAGAACCTCCAAGGTATCACCAAACCAATTCAGCTGAAAAATCATGGTACCACATTTGGGCTCGGATACCAGTACACATGGCAAGATTATAATGATTGGTCACCTCCATGGCGTAGACCATATTACCCTATTGAGCAGCCAGTGCCACGTTTCGAACAAGCTTTCCACCAGGCTGACACAATATGGGGGACTGCAGAAGAAGAAGCTCTAGCTGGGTTGAGGAATTTGTTCTTTGAGGATGAAGACATGGACTGCGGTGCCATAATTGAGGAGGAGGAGGAAGAAGGCCTCACTATTCAGATTATGGCGAAGGGAGTTGTTCTCGGGAACTAGACCGCCACACTATCCCGAGCTCGCCGAGTCCCTGGTTAGCTTGGCAGGATTTACTTCTATAAGCCATTCTAGGCATTTAGGATTTCTCGTAATTTTGTTTTAAGTTTAACTAGTTTCAAAATGAATGTTCAATTCATCGAGTCGTACTTTGTCTGGACAATTTTTCATGTTTTAATCAAATGCATTTGCTTTTTATTATTCACTACTCTCTTTACATTTTTTCTTTTCTACAGCATTATTATTACTTTCCTTATGAACCAGTAACTGTGACATGTAATGAGGCAACGCAACATGAGAATAGTGATTCAGATGAAGAGGATGAGATACCTGAGGAAATTATCAGGGAGGTTGAAAATTTTGAGAATAAGCCTAAGTCCAATCTGGACGACACCGAAGTAGTAAATTTGGGAGAAGCCGAGACGGTCAAGGAGACTCGCATCAGCATTCACTTGTAACCAATAGAGAAAGAAGAGTACATCTGGTTCCTAAGAGAGTATTAGGATATTTTCATGGTCATATGATGATATGACCGGTTTAAGCACTTCCATAGTGGCTCACAAGTTTCCTACTAATCCCATGTGTCCGCCAGTAAAACATAAACTCGAAAAATGCAAACCATACATGAGTTTGAAAATCAAGGAGGAAGTTACCAAGTAGATCAAAGCCGAAGTTCTTAGGGTGGTTGAGTAGCCAACCTGGTTAGCTAACATTGTGTCAGTTTTGAAGAAGGTTGGAATCAGAGTATACGTTAACTACCAGGATTTAAATAGAGCAAGTCCCAAGGAAGACTTCCCACTACAAAATATACACATCTTGATCGATAACTGCGCCAAGCTTGAACTCCAATCCTTTGTAGATTGCTTCGCGGGTTATCACCAGATTTGTATGGATGAAGAAGATATAGAGAAGATAGGTTTGATTAAACTATAGGTGTATATTGTTACAAGATGATGACATTCAGTTTGAAGAATGTTGGGGCCACTTACATGAGAGCCATGACAACCATATTCCATGATATGATACACAAAGAAATAGAGGTGTATCTGGACGATGTCATTATCAAATCCAAGAGGGCCGCAGTGTGATGGCCCAAAAGGTCATCACTTGTGTTTCAAGTAAATTCAGTGTTCTAAGGCCTAAAACCTCCTTTTTGCCTCACTTTGATTTGTGTGCGTGGTCCGGACCTATATCCGGAAAGCCTTTTATGTGAAAATATGAGAAATAGAAATTTCTAGAGTTAAAATTTGATCATGGTTGACCATGGTTAACATTTTGAGCAAACGAAATCGAATTTGTGTTTCGGTGATCCCAGGTGGTCCGCAGTAAAATATGGGACTTAGGCGTATGCCCGAAAATGAATTCCGAGGTCCGTAGCCTTAGAAATCAATTTTTGAAAGCAAATTTTTTACTGAATTATCTAAGAAATGAAGAAAATAATTATTTTTTGAAACCATTATTATCGGGCCCGTATTTTGGTTCTGGAGCCTGGTACAAACTCGTTATAGTAATTGAAAGATAGCTATGAAATTAGGTGAAAACAGAATTTATTTGACGTGAGTTCGACTTCCGGCTGAAGAGTTATGAACTTTGAGAGTTCTTGATGAAAATGTTGAGTTTTGAGGTTTAATTCATGATTTTACATGTTAATTTGAAGATGTGATTGCATGAGTAGGTCCATATGATGTTTTTGAGTTAGTATGCATGTTTGGTTTGAAGATCCGAGGGCTCGGGAGAGTTTGGGGTAGGTTCTGGGATGTCTTAGGCTTAAAACACAGTTGTTGCAGGTTCAGAGAAGTTGTAGATCTTTGAACCCACCTGTGTGACCGCGGAAGGGGCCTTTGCGGCCCCAAGAGATTTCGTGCAGTGCGTGGTGGGGGCTGTACGGCCACACTCGATTGTGTTGTCCGCACAGGTTCACTGGTCCACATGGAGAGCTGTGCGACCGCACTCGATTTTGTGTGGTCCGCATAGGGGGTCTGAGAGGGGTATATTTAGACGGGATTTTCAGTTATTTTCATTTTCTAAAACCTCAAAAACATAAGAGGTGATTTTTCAAACAACCTTTCTTATCAAAAACATTGGTAAGTGATTTCTAACTCATTTTCTTTACTCTTTAACTTCTTTTTACAAGATTTCATCCTAGAATCTAGGGTTTTCATGGTGGAATTGGAAATTTTGGGAAAAACCTAAGAATATTGAAATTTGGGGAATTAGACCTCAAATTGAGGTCGTATTTCAAAACCAATTATATATCCAGGCTCGGGGTGAATGGGCATTCGGGTTTTAGTCTAAATTTCGGGTTTGGACCAAGTGGGCCCGAGGGTCAATTTTTGACTTTTTGGGTAAAACTTTGGAAAACTTATTTTCATGCATTGGAGTTGATTCACTTATGTTTGTTGATACAATTAAGTACCTTGTGGAAAGATACAAGCGAATTGGTAGTGGAATCAAGAGGTAAAGTGATATTTGAGACTTGTATTGTGTTTGTGGCATCGAGGTAAGTGCTTGATCTAACCTTATCTTGAGGGATTAGGAGTCGTGTCTTATTTGCTACGTGTTAATTGTGGAGTACAACGTGTAGGCATGGTGACGAGTATCTATACGTCGGTGTCAAGCATGCCCGTGAGTCTTGTATTATAATTCTTATGACTCCATTGTGGTTTATTGTGTCTTACATGTTACTATCATCATTGCTCCCTTGTCGAGATGTTTGATTTGACATTAATTTTCCCTTGCGGAGATGTTGTTGAGATATTATTGTTCCCTTGTCGGGGTGTTGTTATATTGCTCATGTTCCCTTGTCGGGATTCTTTGTGATTGTTGTTGATTTGTAACTAGGATTGGGTGGCACGCCTGCCACAAGATAAATGAAATAGGAGCAGGTGGCACGCTTGCCACGAGATAAATGAAATGGGATTGGGTGAAATGCCTACCACAAGATAAATGAAATGGGAGTGGGTGGCACGTCTACCATGAGAAAAATTAAATGGGAGTGGGTGGCACGCCTGCCACGAGATATATGAAATGGGAGCAGGCTGCACGCCTAAAACGAGATACGTGAAATGGGAGCGGGTGGCACGCCTTCAACAAGTTGTGAAATGAAAGTGAATTATGCTTTTGTTTCCCTTATCCTTGTTAATAGTTGGATTTTGGTTCCTCTATAATTCTCTTGATATTTTGTTCTACCTGTTATTTCCCAAAGCATGCTTTCCCCCTCCCATATTTACTTGTTTATTTTTGCTTTACTTTCCGTTGTATACTATATAATTGCACAAGTTTTTTTGGTAGTTTGGTCCTAGCCACGTCACTACTTCGCCGAGGTTAGGCTAGGCACTTACCAGCACATGGGGTCGATTGTTCTAGTACTACACTCTGCACTCTTTTGTGCAGATCCTAGTGTTGTAGACTTTGGACCATAGATTGGGTGGCTACCTTTAGTCCACGAGGAGATCTAAGGTAGACCTGCAGGCATCCGCAGGCCCTGGCATCTCCTCTATTATTTATTTCATGTTTCATCCCTTTGCTTCAGAAATAGTGTGTCTTTTATCTTCAGACCTTGTATTTTGCAGTCTTAGATCGTCTGTGGTACTATTACACCAGTTCTGGGTGGTTAAGGCTTAATTAGTTGTAATAGTACATGTTCAGATATTTTATTGCTTTCTTTTGCTTATTCTAAATTTTTCGCTATTTACGCGTTATTGCTTTATAATTGTTAAAAATAAATAATTGGATAATGAAGTAATTAGTTCAAAGGATTGGCTTGCCTAGATCACATTAGTAGGCTCCATCACGACTCCCGAGGATGGG
Organism: Nicotiana glauca; assembly: GCA_026770625.1. Taxonomy (NCBI): domain Eukaryota; kingdom Viridiplantae; phylum Streptophyta; class Magnoliopsida; order Solanales; family Solanaceae; genus Nicotiana; species Nicotiana glauca. Next base: position 28,280 of record MU701951.1, on the reverse strand, counting down.
AAATCCGGGTTATGACAAGTTGGTATCAGAGCTCTAGGTTACATGGGTCTCACAGTTCTCAGACATGCATTATAATTGTTATGACTCCATTGTGGTTTATCCCCAGAGGCTACAGAGTTAGGAAAATTTCACATCTATTTTTTCCTATCATGAAGTTTGGTTTCCCAACACTGATTGAATTTCTATTTTGTTCTCTCGCGGATGCCGAGAACGTGCGCTTCCTCATCTGCTGACTAGTAGCCCCGGCCCTAGCAGCAGCTCCCACGAGGGGCAGAGGGCGAGGCTGAGGTAGGGGCAGGGCTCAGCCTAGAGCAGCAGCACCAGCAGTAGAGCCTCAAGTTGACTTTGATGATGAGGTTCTAGCCCCAGCAGTTTCGATGGGGCCAGCTCAGGTCCTAGAGGGGTTTACTGCTACCCCAGTACTCAAGGATGCTCTGGTCCATCTAGTAGGCCTTATGGAGAGTGTCACTCAGGAAGGTTTGCTCCCTGTAGCAGCAGCCATCTCTCAAGCTGGAGGAAGAGCCCAAACTCCTACTACTCGCTCTCCGGAGAAGGTAGCTCCCTAATTTCAGACTCCAGCAGTTCAGTTGGGTGTGGTATCCTAGGCCGGTGCTGGAGCAGCTATATCTACTGATGCTTTATGGAGATTGGACAGGTTCACTAAGCTCTTCTCTACTATGGTCAGAAGTGCATCTTCTGAGGATTCCCGGGATTATCTAGACAGCTATCATGAGGTTCTTAGGAACGTGGGGATAGTATAGACCAATGGGGTCAATTTTGCTACTTTTTGCTTGTCTGGATATGCTAAGATTTGGTGGAGAGATTATTGCTTGGCTAGACCAGCTGGATCACCAGCTTTAACTTGGGAGCATTTTATTTAGTTATTTCTGGAGAAGTTTCTCCCTATCTCTTAGAAAGAGGCCTATTGGAAGCAGTTTGAGCATCTCCAGCAGGATTCTATGATCGTTACTCAGTATAAGACTAGATTCATCAACTTGGCTCGTCATGCTCTTGTCATAATTCCCACTGAGAGAGAGAGGGTGAGGAGGTTCATTGAGGAACTTATCCAGCCTATTCGACTTTAGATGTCTAGGGAGACATGGAGTGAGATTTCCTTCCAGGAAGCGGCCAATGTGGCTAGGAGGGTGGAGATAGTTCTATCAAAGAGAGATGGTTAGGGATCTGACAAGAGACCTCATCATTTAGGAAGATTCAGTGGTACCTCATCTGGAGGTAAGGATTCATATGGTAGGGTCCATCCTTCCAAGCCTTTTTAGTCAACACTTCAGGTTTCTCACGGTGTTTCAGGTGGTCATGGTTCCCATGTACTGTATTCTGATCAGCAGTCCTAGAGTACACTACCAGCTCCTATCAGTGCACCATCGCTTCAGAGTTTCCAGGGTCGTCAGCCCCAACAGCAGAGGGCTTATTTTACTTGTGGCGACACAAGGAACAATTCTAGGTATTGCCCTCGAGCACCAAGTAGCTCTTAACATTAGGGTTCTCATGCCATGGTTTAGGTACCAAGTGTTCCACAGCCCACCCAGCCAGCTAGGCGTAGGGGTAAAGGTGCTAGAGGTGGAGTTAGAGGTATTAGAGGTGGAGCTCAGCCCGCTAGAGGTGGAGGCCAGGCAACTGCAGGCTATCCCAGAGATGTAGTTTAGGGCGGTGGGGCCCAGCCCCGATGTTATGCTCTTCCAACCAGGCCCGAGGCTGAGGCTTCCAATGCAGTATCACAGGTATAGTTCTGGTTTGTGATAGAGATGTTTCAATGTTATTTGATCTAAGGTCTACATACTCATATGTGTCATCTTACTTTGCACCATATCTGGTCATGCCTAGTGATTCTTTGAGTGCTCATGTTTATATGTCTACACTGGTGGATGACTCTATTATGGTAGATCGAGTCCATCGTTGATGTATAGTTGTGATTGTAGGTCTTGAGAATCGAGTAGATTTGCTTCTTCTAGACATGGTTGATTTTGATGTGATATTGGGGATGGACTGGTTATCACCTTACCACGCTATCTTGGACTGTCATGCCAAGACTGTAACCCTAGCCTTGCTGTGTTTACCTTATTTAGAGTGGAGAGGGACTCCTGCTCATTCTACCCATAGTTACCCATAGTGTTATATCTTATGTGAAGGTTCGGTGTATAGTCGAGAAGGGGTGTTTGGCCTATTTGACCTATGTTTGTGATTCGAGTACTGAGGTTCCTTATATTGATTTTGTGCCCGCTGGTCCAGAGTTTCTTAAGGTATTCCCTTCAGACCTATCGGGTATGCTACCCGAAAAGGATATCGACTTTTACATTGATTCGGCTCCGGGAACTCAGCCCATTTCTATCCCATCGTATAGTATGGCCCCGCCTGAGTTTAAAGAGTTGAAGGAACAGTTGCAAGACTTTCTCGAAAAGGGTTTCATTAGACCCAGTGTTTCGCCTTGGGGTGCGTCGGTATTGTTTGTTAAGAAGAACGATGGATCGATGAGGATGTGTGTTGATTACCGGCAGTTGAACAAGGTTACAATCAAATATAAGTATCTGTTGCCAAGGATTGATGATTTGTTCGTTTAGCTTCAGGGTGACAAGTTATTATTAAAGATTGACTTGAGATCTAAGTACCATTATTTGAGGATTAGGGCATCTGATGTCCCATAAGACAGCTTTCCGTAATCGGTACATGCATTATGAGTTCTTGGGTTATGTCATTCGGGTTGACAAATGCCCCAGAAACTTTTATGGGTTTGATGAATTGGGTGTTCGGGCCTTACTTGGATTCGTTCGTGATAGTCTTCATTAACGATATTTTGATATATTCCCGCAACCGGGAGGAGCACGAGCAGCAGCTTAGAGTGGTTCTTCAGACTTTGAGGGATATTCAGTTGTATGCTAAGTTTTCAAAGTGTGAATTTTGGTTGAGTTAGGTTGCATTCTTGGGTCATGTTATGTCATCAGAGGGTATTCAGGTTGATTCGAAGAAGATTAAGGTAGTCAAGAACTGGCCTATACCAGCATCAGCTATAGAGATCTAGAGTTTCTTGGGTTTGGCAGGCTACTATCATCGGTTTTTAGAGGGTTTTTCATCTATAGCAGCCCCAATGACCAGGTTGACCCAGAAGGGTGCCCAGATAAGATGATTGGATGAGTGTGAGGCGAGATTTCAGAAGCTCAAGACAGCTTTGACTACCGCACCAGTGTTGGTTTTGCCCACAGGTTCAGGTTCATATACCGTTTATTGTGATGCATCCGTATTGGACTTCGTACGGTATTGATGCAGGATGGGAAGGTCATTGCCTATGCTTCGCGGTTCATGAGAAGAACTATCCGGTTCTTAATTTTGAGTTAGCAACCATTGTTCACGCGTTGAAGAACTGGAGGCATTATCTGTATGGCATGGAGTGCGAGGTGTTCACGGACTACAAGAGTTTGCAGTATTTGTTCAAGCAAAAAGAGCTGAATTTAAGGCAGAGAAGGTGGTTGGAGCTGTTGAAAGACTATGATATCACCATCTTAAATCATCCAAGAAAGGCCAATGTTGTGGCCGATGCCCTGAGTAGAAATTCAACCAGTATGGGCAGTCTAGCTTGTATTCTGATCGGTGAGAGACCGCTTGCTTTGGATGTTCAGGCTTTGGCCAATCAATTCGTGAGATTGGATGTTTCTGAGCCCAACCGTGTGTTAGCTTGCACAATCTCTCATTCTTCACTATTGGAGTGTATCCGAGACCGACTGTATGATGATCCCAATTTGTGTGTCCTTAGAGACATGGTGCAGCACAGAGGTGCCAAGTAGGTCACCTTAGAAGATGGTTGAGTTCTGAGGTTGCAGGGTCGAGTTTGTGTGCCTAATGTGGATGGGCTTCGAGAGTTGATTTTAGAGAAGGCCCATAGTTCCCGGTAATCTATTTATCCGAGCGCGCCAAAGATGTTTCAGGATCTGCGACCGCATTATTGGTGGCGGAGAATGAAGAAGGATATCGTTGCATATGTGGCTCGGTGTTTGAATTGTCAGCAGGTTAAGTATGAGCATCAGAGGCCTGGTGGTTTGTTCCAGAAGATTAAAATTCCTCAGTGGAAGTGGGAGCAGATCACTATGGACTTCGTTGTTGGACTCCTACGGACTCAGAGAAAGTTCGATGCAGTAAGAGTTATTGTTGATAGGCTGACCAAGTCAGCACATTTCATTCATGTGGCAGTCTCCTATTCTTCTAAGAGGTTAGGTGAGATCTATATCCGGGAGATTGTTCGTCTTCATGGTGTGCCCGTGTCTATTATTTTGGATTGAGGTATGCAGTTTACCTCACATTTCTAGAAAGCAGTTCAGTGAGAGTTGGGCACGTGGGTAGAGTTGAGCACAATATTTCATCCTTAGACGTACGGGCAGTCCAAACGGACTATTCAGATTTTGGAGGATATGCTCTGAGCTTATGTCATTGACTTTGGAGGCTCGTGGGATTAGTTGTTTCCTTTGGCAGAGTTTGCCTACAACAACATCTACCAGTCGAGTATCCAGATGGCTCCTTGCTAGGCTTTATACATTATGCAATGTCGGTCACCGGTTGGATGGTTTGAGCCAGGAGAGGCTCGGCTGTTGGGTACGGATTTGGTACAGGATGCCTTGGACAGGGCCAAGATTATTCAGGATATGCTTCATACAGCTCAGTCCAGGCAAAAGAGCTATGCCGACCGCAAGCTTTGAGATTTGGCTTTCATGGTCAGAGAGCGGGTATTGCTTCGAGTGTCGCCTATGAAGGGCGTGATGAGATTTGGGAAGAAGGGCAAGCTTAGCCCTAGATTCACTGGCCCGTTTGATATCCTTGATGACTTGCATTGCCGCTGAGCTTATCAGCTGTGCATCCAGTGTTTCATGTGTCCATGCTTCGAAAGTATCACGGCGACCCATCCCGCATGTTAGATTCTAGCACTGTCCAGTTGGACAAGGACTTGTCCTATGAGGAGGAGCTGGTAGCTATTCTAGACTAGCAATTTTGTCAGTTGACGTCGAAGGATTTTCCTTTTGTTTGTGTTCAGTGGAGAGATCAGCCTACTGAGGCATCAACCTGGGAGTCCGAGTTTAATATGCGGAGCCGTTATCCCCATCTTTTTCCTGACTCATGTACTTCCTTCTTATGTCCGTTCGAGGACGAACGATTGTTTTAGAGGTGAAGAATGTGATGACCTTACTTGTGTTGCAAGTAAATTCAGTGTTACGAGGCCTAAAAACCTCCTTTTTACCTCACCTTGATTTGCATGTGTGGTCCGGACCTATATTCAGAAAGCCTTCTATGTGAAAATATGAGAAAAATAAATTTCCAGAGTAACAATTTGATCATGGTTGACCTTGGTCAATATTTTGAGAAAACGGACCCAGATCCGTGTTTTGACGATACAGGGAGGTCTGCAGTAAAATACGGGACTTGGGCATCTGCCCAGAAATGAATTTTGAGGTCCCAAGCCTTAGAAATTAATTTTTGAAAGAAATTGTTTTACTGAATTATCTAAGAAATGAAGAAAAAAATTAATCTTTGAAACCATTGTTATCGGGCCTGTATTTTGGTTCCGGAGCCTGGTACAAAATCGTTATAGTATTTGAAAGATAACTATGAAATTTTGTGAAAACCGGAGTTTATTTGTTGTGAGTTGGACTTCCAATTGAAGAGTTATGAGCTTTGAGAGCTCTTGATGAAAATGTTGTGTCTTGAGGTTTAATTCATGATTTTACATGTTAATTTGATAATGTGATTGCACGGGTATGTCCATATGATGTTTTTGAGTTAGTATGCACGTTTGGTTTGATGTTCCGAGGGCTCGGGAGAGTTTTAGGTAGGTTCCGGGATGTCTTAGGCTTAAAACACAATTGTTGCAGGTTCAAAGAAGTTGCAAATCTCTGAACCCGCCTGTGCGGTCCGCAAGAATTTTTGTGCAACTGCGGAAGGGGCCTTTGCAGCCGCAAGAGATTTCGTGTGGTGCGCGGTGGGGGATGTGCGGCCGCACTTGATTTTGTGCAGTCCGCACAGGTTCAGTGGTCCACATGGAGAGCTGTGCGGCCGCACTCGATTTTGTGTGGTCCGCACAAGGGGTCTGAGAGGGGTATATTTAGACGGGATTTTCAGTTATTTTTCATTTTTCAGAACCCAAAAACATAAGAGGCGATTTTTCAAACAACCTTTTTTCTCCAAAACATTGGTAAGTGATTTCTAACTCATTTTCTTTATTCATTAACTTCTTTTTACAATATTTCATCTTAGAATCTAGGGTTATCATGGTAGAATTGGGAATTTTGGGAAAAACCTAAGAATATTGAAATTTGGGGAATTAGACCTCAAATTGAGGTCGGATTCCAAAACAAATTATATATACGGGCTCGGGGTGAATAGGTAATCAGGTTTTGGTCCAAATTTCGGGTTTGGACCAAGCGGGCCCATGGTCAATTTTTGACTTTTTGGGAAAACTTTGGAAAACCTATTTTCATGCATTGGAGTTGATTCATTTAGTGTTTATTGATTTAATTAAGTAACTTGTGGCTAGATACGAGCGAATTGGTGGTGGAATCAAGAGGTAAAGCGATAGTTGAGACTTGAATTGTGTTTGTGGCATCAAGGTAAGTATTTGATCAAACCTTAGCTTGAGGGATTAGGAGTCGTGTCTTATTTGCTACGTGTTAATTGTGGAGTATGACGTATAGTCATGGTGACGAGTATCTATACGTCGGTGTCAAGCATGCATGTGAGTCTTGTGTTATAATTTTTATTACTCTATTGTGGTTTATTGTGCCCCACATGTTACTATCATTGTTCCCTCGCCGGGATGTTTGATTTGATATTATTGTTCCCTTGCCGAAATGTTGTTGAGATATTATTATTCCCTTGCCGGGATTTAGTTATATTGCTCATGTTCCCTTGCCAGGATTATTTGCGATTGTTGTTGATTTGTAACTTGGATCGGGTGGAATGCCTGCCACAAGATAAATGAATTGGGAGCTGGTGGCACACTAACCATGAGATAAATAAAATAGGAGCGGGTGGCACGCATGCCACAAGATAAATGAAATGGGAGCGGCTGGAACGCCTGCCACAAGATAAATTAAATGGGAGCGGGTGGCACGCCTGCCACGTGATAATTGAAATGGGAGTGGGTGGAATGCCTGCCACGAGATTATAAAATGGGAGCGGGTTGTACGCCTTCAACGAGATACGTGAAATGGGAGCATGTTGCACGCCTGCAACAAAATATGAAATGAAAGTGAATTCTGCCTTTGTTTCCCTTATCCTTCTTAGTAGTTGGATTTTGGTTCCTTTATAATTCTCTTGATATTTTGTTTTACCTATCATTCCCTAAAGCATGCTTTCCCCCTCTCATATTTACTTGTTTATTTCTGCTTTACTTTCTACTGTATACTATATAACTACACAGGTTTATTTGGTAGTCTGGTCCTAGCCTCGTCACTACTTTGCCGAGGTTAGGCTAGGCACTTACCAGCACATGGGGTCAGTTGTGCTGATACTAGACTCTGTACTCTTTTGTCAGATCCCAGTGCGGTAGACTTTGGACCATAGATTGGGTGGCTACCTTTAGTGCACGCAAAGATCCAAGGTAAACCTACAGGCGTCCGCAGGCCCTGGCGTCTCCTCTATCCTTTATTTCAATTTTAATCTCTTTGCTTCAGAAACATTGTGTCTTTTATCTTTAGACCTTGTATTTAGCAGTCTTAGATCATCTGTGGTACTGTGACACCAATTCTGGGTGGTTAAGGCTTAATCGGTTGTAATAGTACATGTTCTTATATTTTATTTCTTTCTTCCGCTTATTCTAAATTTTCTGTGGTTTACACGTTATTGATATATAATTGTTAAAAGGGAATAATTTGATAATGAAGTAATTAGTTCAACAGATTGCTTGCCTAAATCCTATTAGTTGGCTCTATCACGACTCCCGAGGGTGTAAAATTCAGGTCGTGAGACGCAGAACACATAGCGGACTTGAGGAAGTTCTTTGATAGGCTAAGGAGGTACAACTTGAAACTGAACCCTGCAAAATGTGCATTCGGGGTTCCCACAGGTAAATTATTGGGATTCATTATTAGTCGTCGAGGTATCGAGCTAGATCCATCTAAAGTCAAAGCTATTCAGGAGTTACCACCACCTAAGAGCAAAAAGGATGTGATTAGCTTCCTATGACGTCTCAACTATATCAGTCGCTTCATAGCACAATCCACAGATGCGAACCCATCTTCAAGATGCTAAGGAAAGATGTTGAAACAAGCTGGACAGAGGATTGTCAAAAAGCTTTTGACAAGATCGAGGAATATCTGTCCACACCACCAGTTTTTGTCCCGCCAGAACCAGGATGACCTTTGCTACTCTATCTATCTGTACTAGATAGAGCTTTCGGATGTATTTTGGGACAACATGATGAGACATGTAGGAAGGAGCAGTCTATATACTACTTGCGCAAGAAGTTCACACCTTACGAAGCACGGTACTCTTTGCTTCAACACAGTTGTTGTGCTTTAACCTGGACAACTCATAAATTGAGGCATTACTTTTGTGCCTACACTACATACCTCATATCCAGGATAGATCCTCTAAAGTACATATTCCAAAAACCCATATCGATGGGAAAGTTGTCCCAATGGCAGATACTATTAAGTGAGTCTGATATCGTCTACGTAACTCAAAAGGCGGTCAAAGGACAAGCATTGGCAAATCAACTAGCTGAAAATCCGGTGGAAGGAGAATACAAGCCTTTGAAGATGTATTTTCCTAATGAAGAAGTATCATTCGTAGGAGAGGACATTACCGAAGCATATGACGGTTGGAGGGTGATCTTTGACGGAGCCGTAAATTTAAAATGAGTAGGCATTGGAGCAGTTTTGATATCAGAAATAGATCAGCATTATCTGGTATCTACTAAACTCAAATTTCCCTGCACCAACAACATGCCGGAATATGAAGCATGCATACTAGGGCTCAACATGGAAGTCGACATGAACATTCAGGAGTTGCTAGTAATCGGTGATTCTGATTTGCTTGTGCACCAAGTACAAGGTGAGTAGGCGATCAAGAACTGCAAGATATTTCCATATCTGCACCATGTGCAGGAATTGAGAAAGAGGTTCACAAAGATAGAATTCTGACATGTGCCAAGAATTCAGAATGAGTTTTTTGACGCATTGGCCACCTTATCATCTATGATCCAACATCCAGATAAGAACTACATTGATATCATTCCGATGAGGATCCACAATGTTTACCGTAAAAATGGTAACAACAATTAAATTTATAAATAAGATTCTAAAAATACGTGATCTACTCCTGAACTAGTTTATAAGGGTGGTTAGTGTTAAAGCATGAAGTAAATGGTAAAGATCGAGTTAACAAAAGTAGTAATCGAACCAATAAGGGCACGTTCCCGAGGATAGAGCAAGCCAGTAGGTACCTCGGAGCTAGGTCTCGAGCCTATCTCGGGCTTATCGAGGGTAGTCGGGAAGGGGATAACAGATAAAGATATAAGTAAGTAAAGTTCTATACTATCAATCTTGTGCTAAATGATGAAGAACAAACAAAGAGATGAAGGTTGATAATTTAGAAGAAAGAGATAGAGAGAGAGAGAGATATTATTGCATTGTGGAGAAGTGGAGAAACATCAGTCCTTTACAAGGTAGGGTGAGTCCCCCTTATATAGGCGAGGGGACTCGATAAAGTAAATATATATTAATTGCAAGGGTGCAAAGATGGGACGGCCTGACGCAAGTCCTCTCAGTAGGCTCTTAGATGTGCCAGAACTGTCATGTGTTGTCATGTGCTTAGGAGACTTCCTTTCTTATCCTGACCTCGGACCTTGCTTCTTTCGATTCGGACCTCGACGAGCCCTGACGCCAAGAACTTGACCATGGCCTCCCACCCTCGGGGTCTCATGGAAGGCTTCCAAACTGTCTTGATAGCAAAAGATCAAGTCTTCTGATTTTACCGCATACACACAATCAGCCGGTATATTGTGATCATGTCGAGGAATAAGCAAATGGAAAGCCTTGGTTCCATGACATCAGAGAATACTTATCAAATGGAGATTACCCAGAGCATGAAAATCACACTCATAAATGCACACTCCCGAGATTGTCTAATCACTTCTTCAACAGCGAAGGGAACTTGTACAAAAGAACTCCTGATTTGGGTTTACTAAGGTGTGTCAACGTAAAGGAAGCTTCTAAGCTACTTGAGGATGTACATGCCGGGAACTGTGGCCCAGACATGAATGGTTTTGTCTTGGCTAAGAAGATACTTAGAGCTTGTTACTTTTGGATGAGCATGGAGACAGATTGCATTCACTATGTCCGCAAATGCTTTCAATGTCAAGTACGTGCCGACATGATAAAAGTGCTTCCAAATGAGCTCAATGCAACAAGCTCACTTTGGCCCTTTGCCGCCTGGGGAATGGATGTTATTGGTCCAATTGAGCCCACTGCTTTAAACGGACACAGGTTTATTCTTGTCGCCATCGATTACTTTACAAAGTCGATCGAAGCTGCGTCTTACAAAGCTGTAACCAAGAAAGTCATCGCAGATTTTGTCAAGGATCGTATTGTCTGCTGATTTGGAGTTCCTGAGTCCATTAATACTGACAACGCCACCAATCTCAACAGTGATCTGATGAAAGCTATATGTGAAGCATTCAAAATCAAGCACAAGAATTCCACAACCTACATACCTCAGATGAATGGAGCCATAGAAGCCGCCAACAAAAACATCAAGAAGATACTAAGGAAAATGGTAGGGAACCACCAAAAATGGCATGAGATGTTACCCTTTTTCCTGTTGGGATACCGCACCACGGTTCACACATCAACCGAGACAACTCTTGGTTTACGATACCGAGGCTGTTATCCCAGCCGAGGTGGAGATTCCTTCTTTAAAAATCATATAGGAAGTTGAACTCTGCGATACAGAGTGGATAAACAGTTGCTATGAAAAATTGGCCCTTATCGATGGAAAGATGATGAACACAGTATGTCACGGCCAACTTTATCAGAACAGAATGTCTAGAGCTTTCAACAAAAAGGTCAAACCTCGACAATTCGCACCAAGTCAGTTGGTGCTGAAGAAGATATTCCCATATCAAAATGAAGCCAAAGGGAAATTCTCTCCCAACTGGCAAGGTCCTTACATGGTCCATAGGGTTCTATCAGGAAGGGCACTCATACTTGCAGAAATGGATGGAGAAATCTAGCCAAAACCAATCAATTCAGACACGGTCAAGAGATACTATGCTTAGATTATTTCATTTCCTCATCTGATATAATTGAACTACGTTTGACCTGATTCGCATTTAAGAGGGGACACGTAGGAAGCCTTATGGGTTCGGTCATATCATAATAAAATTTCTATTTTCCCCAAGGTCAGAAACAAGAGCAAAATTTTGAGGAGGACCTCAAAATTCCGGAGCAAGTCCAGCCAACGCCAACATATGTCAGACAGTCAGAAATCAATTAAGAAACTGGGGTAGAATTTTGAGAAGGATTCTCAAAATTTTTAAGAAGGTTCAACAAGGCTCATTACCCGCAAACAGTCAAAGGATCATCTACCAAACTGGGGCAGAGTTTTAAGGAGAACCCTCAAAATTCCAACATAAGAGAGCCGCAATGCCTTTGAAATATGTTACAGTCGCTAGTTCATCTAAATATATCAATATATTTCTAAAATAACTCTATTTTTATCAAATTGCATATTTTCAAAAACTCTATTTCCATAGCAGTCAGGTGTCACTCAGGAGAACTCGAAAGGCTTTTAGAACGGAGCAAAGCAAGGCCGGTAGACGAATCACGAACCAACCTCCCCTCACAAAACTTACAATTTTTCTTTGAACGCAGGCACATTTGAAGTAAAGATAGCTTTCACAAAACATGTATACAAAAGGATAATTTACTATCAATCAGGCCATCAAACATCGAATAAATCTCCAGCTAAGACATACACTAATCTTATTTGTTGCTCGCTCTTTGCATAGGGCTAATCCCTGTCCCCATATTTGCATGAGGCTAATCCTTGCCTCCCCATTTGCACGAGTCTAATCCTTGACTCCCCACATTTGCATGAGGCTAATCCTTGCCTCCCCATTTGCATGAGTCTAATCATTCACTCTATGAGGCTAATCCCTGTCCCCACACTTGCATAAGGCTAATCCTTGCCTCATTTGCAAGAGGCTAATCCTTGCCTCCCCATCTGCAAGAGTCTAATCCTTGACTCCTTACTTGCATGAGGCTAATTCTTGCCTCCCTATTTGCATGAGGCTAATCCTTGACTCCCTACATGCATGAGGCTAATCCTTGACTCCCCACTTGCATGAGGCTAATCCTTGCTTCCCCATTTTCATGAGTCTAATCCTTGACTCCCTATGTGCGTGACGCTAATCCTTGCCTCCCCATTTGCATGATTCTAATCCTTGGCTCCCTACTTGCATGAGGCTAATCCTTGCCTCCCCATTTACAAGAGGCTAATCCTTTTTTCCCCATTTTCATGAGTCTAATCCTTGACTCCCGACATTTTCATGAGTCTAATCCTTGACTCCATGAGGCTAATCCATGCCTCCATATTTGCATGAGGCTAATCCCTGCCTCCCCACTTGCATGAGGCTAATCCTTACTTCCACACTTGCATAAGGCTAATCCTTGCCTCCACATCTGCACGAGGATAATCCCTGCCTCCCTATTTACATGAGTCTAATCCTTGATTCCATGAGGCTAATCCCTACCCCATACTGGCATGAGGCTAATCATTGCCTCCCCATCTGCATGGGACCAAACATTGTCCCTCCTTGCACAAATATTGCTCTATTCTGGTACTATCTATTTGTTTTTCGATCGGGCTAAGCTGTGCCCTTCATTTCAGAAGACTAAGCATTGTCTTGATAACATAATGGCTATTGCATATCATGGGCTGAAATACTGTCAACCTATAAAAAGGAGTCATAGTCTAAAGGCATCATCCTTATAGTAGAAAGACACCATGCCATGGCTGAGGATCTCTCAAATTTGCATATCATTATTCAATGTCATCATGGTTCGGGGGCACCGTCCTTATGGACCGAGAACATCATTTCATGGACTGTGAATCCCTCACTAAAAAATTCATGGCCTAAGATGTCATGGTCCAAGGACGTCATCTTTAACCGTCCGAAGACAAACTTCATGGTCCAAAGGGAATTTGCATCATGTTTAAATCTTTCATAAATGCATGTTTGTATCATCTTTTATCTGCATCTAACCAGTAAGTAATCGATATCATAGCATGAGCAATCTCGCTCCAGCTCCCTCCAGCCGCCCCGAGCTTTATCCACTCACCAATGCCTATTCGGCATCGCGTGTCCGTTCTTGCAATAATTTCATCGGCGTATTCCGCAGATGAACCCAAAACTACACATGGACTCAATCCTGTAATGCCAGGAATATGTAGGCAACTCAAAGACCAGAGTCTGGCCCCTGTCTTTCAAAGCATCCTGTCCAATCAAAATTGGCTATCATTTCTTTACCCGAAAATTTTTTCATCCTTCCCGGGTAAAGAGGGGCAGCTGTTGATACCCAATTATTTTCTATATATTTTTAATATGCATAAATACTTTCATAATAGCATATATAAGCATTCACAAGGTTTTATAATTTTTTTTACAATTTTAAAGATTTTAAATTGATTTATCTCCTCCCCTTTTTTACTCATAAAATCTCCAATAATTATCCTTCAAATAATTTTTGTCGTAATGTAGTCGTCTAAATCCTATAATTATGCCAAAATATTGTTAAAATATTTTTGTGCATTTTTTGTAATTGCATTTATGTTTTTAAAACTAATTTTCATATAATTGCAATATTAGCCCTATTAATATATAATTACATTTATATGAATAAAATTGACCTTCTATATTTTTAAAATGTTAAATATCTATTTTATATTAATTTATTGAACAAAATTATTTTTTACAAATTATTTATTATTTATTATAAATTATATGGTGTTAAATTGGCTATTTAAAATATAGCCAGATTGCATTTCAATTTTAGCCTCAATTTTAACCCACCCCAGCCCAATTTCTAATCGAATTACCCGACCCAAACCCTAAACACACCTACCCGACCCAAAACCAATTAAGTCGTGGTCGTTGATCTGAAAGATCAACTGCCCGTATTGTTTCTTTTTTTTTTAATCCTAAACCAACCCCAACCCTAATCATTTCCCAGAATCCACCGCCCTAAGATCCTCTCCTCTCTCAGTAACTCTCAACCAAACCCAGGCCCTTCAACCGCTGACGTCTATTCTCCGGTGACTTCTCATTGCCTCCTAAGCCTCTAATGGCTTCTCTCATGACATGCTTGCCTTCTCTAAGGTCTTTAAGGGCCCAGGGCCATGCTGACTTGCATCTAGGGTTCGGCACTTTTCTGTTATTGGCTACTCTAGTGTGATTTCGAGCAAAATCATATTGTATTTGTTACGATCTTTGGAATTCTAGACAGGTTCTTTCATCTCTACATGGGTTTCCTCTAAAACCCTAATTTCTGCCTATATCTCATAGATCTGTACAGGTCTAGAATGATTTGAGTTTGTTTCTTTAATTTTTTTACATTGTCCTTGCAACTCTTTTACAAGAATCGTTGATTTCAAGTGTTTTTCACCTTTTTCTAAAATTAGGGTTTCGGGACTACTTTTAAAATTTTGTTTAACTGATTCTTTGTGTTTAGACTTTTAATTCTTGCATATTTTTGTCTGATTCTATAATTTTACTACATCTTCAACTCGTCTATGTTGAAAGCCTTAAATTTTTAGGTCTCTTCGTTTGGTTCTGTATATCAGCATGACTTATCGTTTCTTATTTGAGTTTCTGTGACTATCTTGCCTCGAATATGTTCCTACCGAGTTTCTAACCTAATTTATATCACCTCTATGTGATTGTGCTCATCTTTATTGTTCAAGACTTACCTCTTTCTATCAATGATGTTTAACCTTCGTGTTTGCTATGTCTAGTTATTCCTATCTTACTCTATTTATATGCAGAACGCTAAATCATGACTTTCTCTTTGATTGATTATGGATTCCCTATTTCATGGTTTGATTGGAAGACATTCCTTTAGTCATAACCCCAAACCCGAATTCGGTCGTGATGGCGCCTCTCGTAAAGACAAGACCAGCCAACTATACTAAATTCGAAGTTAAGCAGTTAAACGGTAAGAAAATGGTCTAAATCATGATTTAATAATACTAAGTATCAGATAATATCATAAAAATGCTGAAGTACAACCCAACACAGCCCGATATCGGGGTGTCACTAGTCATGAGCATCTATAAGTCATAATACAAGTCTGCTAAGTCTGTAAACTAGTACAACTGTCAGAAAAGAGATAGAAATGATAAAGGAGGAGAAACATGGGACTGTGGATGCCAGGCAGCTACCTTGTGAACTCCGAATGTCCGCCTGAAGCTTCATGGATCAGCACTGGGGAGGGGAACCAGCTACGCCTGAATCTGCACACAGGGTGCAGGGAGGAAAGTGAGTACTCCAACTTAGTGAGTAAAAAATGTAAATAACAATTGAAAGCATGAAAATGCGTAAGGCACAAGGCATTCTATAATGAAGCAGTAAAACCATTTAAAAACAACAAACCAATCCTTTTTCAACAAGTAAGCATATAATTGACAGGCAATTAAGGGAAATAAACACGTAAAGGTTCGCCCTTCGGGCACTGTATCAACAAAACCGCCGCTTGGGAAACATCTCAGAACAATACCAGCCCTTCAGGCTCAATCTTACATCACAATGGGTACCCGCGCTCACTGTGGGTCTGTAGACTTTTGGAGGGGCCCTTACGGCCCAAGCGCAATATAAAGGCATCTCATGGCATCATCACTAGGCTCTCGGCCTCATATCAATCAAGCCACATCGTGGCGTATATGTCTCAGGCCCTCGGACACAAATCAATATCAGTGTTTCCTCATAACATAGGCCATCGGCCTTACTCAGTCAAAACCCCTCACAAGCCACTCGAGCAATAGTAAAACAGTGTTTCATAGCCCAAACTTCATTTAAAATATCATTTAAGTATAAAACTGAGTAAACATAGCTGAGTATGAAAACAGTGGAAAATAACATGACTGTGTTCAAGTATAAAGTCGAAACAGTGAGGAAATATCAATAAAAATCCCCGAGGGGTTCAAATTATTGGCACGAAGCCCAAATATGTCATTCAGCCCAAATAATGATAATATCAAATAGGTTTCAGTCAAA
Organism: Nicotiana glauca; assembly: GCA_026770625.1. NCBI lineage: Eukaryota > Viridiplantae > Streptophyta > Magnoliopsida > Solanales > Solanaceae > Nicotiana > Nicotiana glauca. Next base: position 12,013 of record MU701951.1, on the reverse strand, counting down.
TACGTAGTAAAATCATCAATCGGGACGGACCAAGTCACAAGCCCCAATAGTGCATGACCCCACACTCGTCATCAAGCGTGTGCCTCACCTCAATATAGCACTACGATATGCATTCCGGGATCTCAAACTCTCAGAACATCATTTACAAACATTGATCACCTCGAACGGGTCAAATTCTCCAGCTCGTGATGCCTTTTCCCCTCAAATCGGCCTCCACTCGTGTTGAATCTATCCAAAATCATAACGAGGATGTCAAAATAGCTAAGGGAATGAAGCCCAAGTGAAAACAATCAATAAATGGCACAGATTTTGAAATAACCAAAACCCGACCCCCGGGCCCACGCTTCATAATTCAATAATTTTTACACCAATAGATTCCTTATCTCCCCATGAGTTCATACATATCAAAAGCTTAGAAATGCGACTTCAAATGGTCCATCAAACCCTCAATCATAGGTCTCCTCTCCTAAACCCCAGTTTCCCTAAATTTCACAATTAATTTCCCTAATTTGTAGCTCTAATCCGTGAAATAATAGTATAGGAATGAGTTTTAAGCCCAATTTCCTTACCTCAATGTAGTTTCCTTGAAATCCCTCTTTCAAATCGTCCAAAAAGCTCCCAAGATGAAGTCAAAAGTTGTGAAATAGCTCAAATTCGGAAATGAAATAACTTACATGTTCTTCCTAGACCTTTCCGCATCTGTGGTACTTCAACCGCATCTGCGGTACCGCATTTGTGGTTCTACATCCGCTTCTGCGGAATCACTTAAGTTCCCAGCCATCTGTATCTGCGGTGCATCGCCCGCATCTGTGACATCGCATATGCGATTCTCCTAGCCGTTTATGCGGTCCCAGTAAAACATACCTCTGGTCACTTCTATGGCCCCTCTCTCATATGCGGCACCGCACCTGCGGTCCCCAATCCGCAAGTGCAAAAATATTAGAAGCGGCAAATTCAGCAGCTACAACAAAAATCCAACTTCTTCGTCAACTATCTGAAATCACCCCGAGGCCCCCGGGACCTCACCCAAAAGGACAAAGATATCCTAATACCTTATTCGAACTTGTTCCACTCATCAAAACACCTCAAACAACATCAAATCAACCAAAATACATCGGATTCAAGCCTAAGTTTCTAGAATCTTCAGAATTTTGCATTTGATCAAAAACCTAACCAACCCACGTTCGAATAACCTGAAATTTTGTACGCACATACCAAATGATATAACGAAGCTAATGCAACTCTCAGAATTCCATTCCGACCCCTATATCAAAATCTCGCCTACCAACCGGAAATCACCAAAATAACAACTTCGCCAATTCAAGCCTAAATCTACTCTGAACCTCCAAAACCCATTCCGATCACATTCCTAAGTCCCAAATCACCTCCTGGAGCTAACCGAACCATCAAAACTCACATCCGACCCATCTAACACATAAGTTAACATCCGATTGACTTTTCCAACCTAGACTCACCCCAAAGAGACTAAGTGTCTCAAACCCTACCAAAATCATTCCGGATTCGATGCGACCAACCCAATACCACAACACGAATAAACAAAACATAAAGAAGCAGAAATAGGGAGAAACTGAGTGATAACTTATGAGATGACTGGCCGGGCCGTCACATCCTCCCCAACTTAAACAAACGTTCGTCCGCGAACGAGTCAAGAAACATACCTGAAGCCTCAAACAGGTGAGGATATCTACTCTGCATCTCCCGCTTGGTCTCCCAAGTAGCCTCTTCCACGGGCCAACCTCTCCACTGCACCTTCACTGAAGCTATATCCTTTGATCTCAACTTTCGAACGTGATGACCCAAAATAGCGACTAGCTCAACATCATAGGTCAAATCATTATCCCACTAAATCGTGCTGAAATCAAGAACATGAGATGGATCCTTAATATACTTACGGAGTATAGAAACATCGAATATCGGATTCACACTCGACAAGTTGGGTGGCAAAGCAAGCTTGTAAGCCACCTCCCCAATCCTCTAAAGTACCTCAAAAGGCCCAATGAACCGCGGACTCAACTTCCCTTTCTTCCCAAATATCATAACGCCCTTCAATGGCGAAACCTTCAGTAGAACCTTCTCACCAACCATGTAGGACACATCTCAAACCTTCCGGCCAGCATCATTCTTTTGCCTCAACTACGATGTACGGAGCCTCTCTTGAATCACCTTCACCTTCTCCAAAGCGTCCTGTACCAAATCAGTCCCTTATATCCTAGCCTCACAGGGCTCGAACCAACGAACTGGAGATCTACACTGCCACCCATACAAAGCCTCATATGGAGCCATCTGAATACACAACTGGTAGCTGTTATTATAAGCAAACTCTTCAAGCGGTAGAAATTGATCCCATGACCCTCCGAAATCAATGACACAAGAAGGCAACATATCCTTCAATATCTGAATAGTGCGCTCAAAATGCCCGTCCGTTTGAGGATGAAAAGCTGTGCTCAACTCAACCTGAGTACCCAACTCTCGCTGCACAGACCTCCAAAATTGTGAAGTAAACTGAGGGCCCCTATCTGAAATGATGGAAACGGGGACACCATACAAACGTACAATCTCCCGGATATAGATCTCTTCCAACCGCTCTGACGAATAGGTAGTACACACAGGAATGAAGTGCATGGACTTGGTCAGCCGATCCACAATCACCCAAATAGCATCGAACTTTTTCAAAGTCCGTGGAAGTCTAACAACAAAGTCCATAGTGATCCTCTACCACTTCCACTCTAGAATATCCATCCACTGGAGCAAGCCTCCCAGTCTCTAATGCTCATATTTCACCTGCTGTCAATTGAGACACCAAGTTACAAATCCCATAATATCTTTCTTCATTCTTCTCCACCAATAGTGCTGCCTCAAATCCTGATACATCTTCACGGCAACCGGATGAATGGAATACCGCCAGCTATGTGCCTCCTCCAGAATCAACTCCCGAAGCCATCCATATTGGGCACACAAATCCGGCCATGCATCCTCAAAACCCCATCATTACCAATGGTCACATCTATGGTATCATCATGCTGAACTCTATCCCTAAGGACAAGCAAATATGGATCATCATACTAGCGCTCTCTGATGCGATCATATAAAGAAGACCGAGAAACCACACATACCCGACTTGGCTCCGAAATATCCAAACTCACAAATTTATTGGACAAGTCATGAACATCAAATACAAGAGGTCTCTCCCCAACTAGAATATATGCCAAACTCCCCATACTCACTGACTTTCGGCTCAAAGCATCGGCTACCACATTGGCCTTTCCTGGATGGTATAAGATAGTGATATCATATTCCTTAAGCAACTCCAACCATCTCCGCTGCCTCAAATTAAGATCATTTTTCTTGAAAAAATGCTAAAGATTGCGATGATCAGTGAACACCTCACAAGATACGCCATACAAGTAATGCCTCCAAATCTTTAACGTGTGAACTATGGCAGCTAACTCCAAATCATGAACGAGGTATTTCTTCTCATGGAGCTTCAACTAAAAAGAAGCATAAGTAATAACTCTGCCCTCTTACATCAACACACAACTAATCCCTACTCTCAAAACATCACAATACACAGTATATGAACCTGAAGCTGATGGAAAAACCAACACTAGAGTTGTGGTCAAGGCTGCCTTGAGCTTCTGAAAGCTCTCCTCACACTCATTCGACCATACAAATGAAGCACCCTTCTGAGTCAACTTGGTCAAGGGTGATGCGATAGATGAGAATCCTTGAACAAACGGGCAATAATAGCCTACCAAACAAAGAAAGTTGCGAATCTCTGTAGCTGAGGATAGTCTAGGACAAATCTGGACCGACTCTATCTTCTTTGGATCAACCTAAATACCCTCACTGGACACCACGTTCCCCAAGAAAGCCACTGAACCGAGCCAAAACTCACACTTGGAGAACGTTTCATAAAGCTTCTCCTCCATCAATCTCTGCAACACAACCCTCAAATGCTCCGTGTGCTCCTCCTAACTACACGAATACACCAGAATATCATCAATGAAGACTATGAAAAATGAATCAAGATAAGGCCGGACACGTTGTTCATCAAATGTATGAATGCTACAGGGCAATTGGTTAGCCCAAAAGACATAACCAGGAACTCATAAGTACAATATCTGGTCCTGAAGGCCGTCTTAAGAATATTTGAATCCCTGATCTTCAACTAGTGATAACCTGAACAGAGATCAATCTTGGAGAACATTCTCGCCCGCCGAAGCTGGTTGAATAAATCATCAATATGAGGCAAGAGATATTTTTTCTTAATTGTTACCTTGTTCTATTGCCCATAATCAATGCACATTCTCATAGTGTCATCCTTCTTCTTCACGAATAGAACCGGCGCACCCCAAAGTGATATACTAGGTCGAATGAACCCCTTATCAAGGAGTTCCTGAAGCTGCTCCTTCAACTCTACTGGTGATATACGATACAGCATAATAGAAATGGGCTGAGTGCCCGGCACCAGGTCAATACCAAAATCAATATCCCTGTCTGTTGGCATGCCCGGTAGGTCTGCAGGAAATACATCACAGAAATCCCTCACAACTGGAAGAGCATCAATACTGGGAGTCTCAGGTCCGCCATCACTCATAAAGGCTAGATACAAAAGACAACCTTTCCTAACCATACGCTGGGCCTTCAAGAAAGAGATCACTCTACTAAGAACATAATCATTCACACCTCGCCACTCAATCTATGGCACACCCGGTATAGCCAATGTGACTGTCTTAGCATGACAGCCCAGAATACAACGACATGGAGATAACCAATCCATGCCAAAAATGACATTAAAATCCACTATACTTAATAATAAAAGATGCATTTGGGTCTACAGATCCCCTATAGTCACCACACACGACTGGTACACACGGTCTACAACAACAGTATCACCTACTAGGGTAGATACATGAACAGGTAAAGCAAGAAACTCACGTGGCATACCCGAATAACGAGCAAAGTATGATGACATGTAAGAAAAGGTGGAACCGGGATCAAATAATACAGAGGCATCTCTGTGGCAGACTGAGACAATACATGTAATAACAGCATTTGAAGCAATAGCATTGGGTCCGCATGGAAGAGCATAGAAATGGGTTTGACCTCCCCCTGATCGACTTCACCTTTTGGGGCGACCCCTGGCTGACTGACCTCCACCCCTAGCTAGCAGAGCAGGTGGTGGTGAAGCAACTAGCACTGAAGCCGATGACTGACCCCTCCGCTGGGAAGAACTAGAAAAACAATGAGGGCACTACCTACACATGTGACCCATATCTCCACACTCACAACAACTCCTAGTTGCTAGAGAAGGGGACTGAAGGTAACCCCTCACACCGGAGTGACCAACAGATGCACTCGGCATAGAAGAGCCTTGAACCAAGGGAGCACGAGATGAACTCTGAGCTGGAAGGGCACTAAGTGATAACTGGACCTGATGCGAACTGTGAGAACCATGACCTGATGATGCCCCACGCTAACCTGGGCGAGCTGGCTGAGTGGATCTCAATAGGCGGCCTCTACCGTGCTAAAACTGACCCCTCGAACGAGCATCACTATAACCACCATGTCCTCGAGGCCTCTTGGCCTCCCTCTCCTCTCGCTCCTGGGGAGAAACAAACTCAATATCACGGGCAATATCCACAACCTCCTCGAATGTAGCACCAGTCATCCTTTTTCTAGTTATAAGAATACGGAGCTGATAAGTAAGACCATCAACACACCTCCTGATCCTCTGTATATCTATTGGAACCAACCAAATGGCATGACGAGCCAACTCAGAGAACCTCAACTCATACTGCGACACGGTCATCTCCCCCTGACACAACCATTCAAACTACCTATGCAGCTCCTCTCTGCGAGACTGCAGCACATACTTCTCCAAAAAGAGAATGAAGAACTGCTGCCAGGTAAGGGGTGCTGCACCAACAGGCCTATGCCTCTCAAAATCCTCCCACCAAGTGAAAGCAGGTCATAAAAACTAATAGGTAGTGAAAGCAACCCCACTGGTCTCCAGAATACCCGCGGTACGAAGCATCCTGTGACACTTATCCAAAAAGCCCTAGTCCTCGCCCTCTGTGCCACTGAAGGTCTGAGGCTGAAGCCTACCAAATCTCTCCAACCTACGTTGCTCATCCTCTGGCATGGCAGGAACTACATAGTCCTGAGCAGCTTCAACCGGCTGGGTTGGATGTGCCGCCAGCATCTGATGTCCCTACACGACCTGCTTAAGTGTGCGAGCGGCGGGAGTCTGACTGCCACCCCCAGCCTGAGAAGTAGTTGTAGCTGTAGTGGCTAAACCCTCCTGAGCTAGGCCAGTGCAAACTGATAAGATCTGAGTCAAGGCCTCCTGAAGACCTGGAATCACAATGGGCGCAGTTGGTGCTTGAGCTGGTGCTACCGGAGCATCCATAGCTGGGACCTGGTCCTGAACTGGGGCAGCTGGTGGATCTACAGGTTCTTCCCTCGCTGCTCTGCCTCTACCATAACCACAACCGTGTCCTCGGCCTCTAGTGGCCACAACTGGTGGTACTGGTGGTCGTCCATCCAAATCGATAGAGTGTGTCCTCACCATCTGTAAGAGAATAGAATAACAGAAGATTAGTACTCGGATCAACAAATTTGCACGATAAGAATTTCAAGAATATGACATTTTCCTAAATGTTATGCAGCCTCTCGAGGATAAATACAGACGTCTCTGTACCGATCCGCGAGACTATACTAAACCTGCTCATGACTCGTGAGACCTATGTAACCTAGGCTCTGATACCAACTTGTCATGACCCCAAACTCGGACACGGTCGAGATGGTGCCTCTCGTGAAGACAAGTCCAACCAACTATTCCCAATTCAAAGTTAAGCAATTACAGCAAGAAAACGGTTTAAAACATGATTTAATAATACTAAGTAGCATATAATATCATAAAAATGTGGAAGTAGAACCCAACATAGCCCGATACAAGGGTGTCACTAGTCATGAGCATCTATAAGTCATAATACAAGTTTGCTAAGTCTTTAAACTAGTACAACAGTTTGAAAAGAGATAGAAATTATAAAGGAGGAGAAATACGAGATTGCGGACGCCAGGCAGCAACTTTGTGAACTCCGAATGTCCGCCTGAAGCTGGAAGGATCAACACTCGGGAGTGGAACCAGCTATGCCTGAATCTGCACACAGGGTGCAAGGAGTAAAGTAAGTACTCCAACTCAGTGAGTAACAAATGTAAATAACGACTAAAAGCACGAAAACACGTAAGGCACAAGGTATTTTATAATGAAGCAGTAAAACCATTTAAAAACAATAAACCAGTAAAGATATAAGTAAAAATCCTTTTCAACAAGTAAGCATATAATTGACAGGAAATTAAGGGAAATAAACACTTAAAGGTTTGCCCCTCGGGCATTGTATCAACAAAACCACCCCTCGAGCAACATCTCAAAATAATACCAGCCCCTCGGGCTCAATCTCACACCACAATGGGTACCCGGGCTCATTGGGGTGAGAAGACTCCTAGAGGGGCCCCTTACGGCCCAAAAGCAATATGAAGCCATCTCGTAGCGTCATCACTAGGCTATCATCCTCATATTAATCAAGCCATCTCGTGGCATACATATCTCAGGCCCTCGGCCTCAAATCAATATCAGTGTTTCCTCACAACATCGGCCCTTGGCCTTACTCAGTCAAAAACCTTCACAAGCCATTCGGTTAATAGTAAAATAGTGTTTCTCAGCCCAAACTTCATTTAAAATATCATTTAAATATTAAAACTGAGTAAACATGGTTGAGTATAAAAATAGAGGAAAATAACATGACTGAGTTCAAGTATAAAGTCGAAACAGTGAGAAAATATCAATAAAAATTCCCGAAGGGTTCAAATAATAGGCACGAAGCCCAGATATGGCATTCAGCCAAAATAATGATGATATCAAATAGGTTTAAGTCAAATATGCTGTAAAATCATCAATCGGTATGGACCAAGTCACTATCCCCAATAGTGCATGACCCCACGCTTGTCATGAAGCGTGTGCCTCACCTCAATATAGCACTATGATGTGCAATCCGGAGTTTCAAACCCTTAGAACATCATTTACAATCATTACTCACCTCAAACCGATCAAATTCTCTAGCTCGCGATGCTTTTTCCCCTCGAATCGGCCTCCACTCGTGTCGAATCTATCCAAAATCAGAACGAGGACCTCAAAATATGCTAAGGGAAAAAATCCCAAGCAAAATCAATCAATAAATGGCACAAATATCGAAATTACCAAAACCCGACCCCTGGGCCCATGCCCCAGAATTCAAAAATTTTACATGAATAGATTCCTTATCTCCCCACAAGTTCATACATATCAAAAGTTAATAAATTCAACCTCAAATGGTCCATCAAACCCTCAATCATAGGTCTCCACTACTAAACCCTAGTTTTCCCATATTTCACCCTTAATTTCCATAATTTCTAGCTCTAATTCGTGAAATAATAGTATAGGAATGAGTTTTAAGTCCAATGTCCTTACCCCAATGCAGTTTCCTTGAAATCTCACTTTCAAATCGTCCAAAAATCTCCCAAGCCAAAGTCAAAAAATGGTGAAATAGCTCAAATTCGTGAATTAAATAACTTATATGTTTTGTCTAGACCTTTCCGCATCTGCGGTTTCGCATTTGTGGTCTAAGTCTGCTTCTGCGAAATCATTTAAGTTCCCAGCCATCCGCATCTGCAGTGCCTTACCCGCATCTGCGACATCACAGATGCGGTTCTCCCAGCCGCTTCTACGGTCCTATTCAAACATCCCATTGGTCTCTTTTGAGGCCCCTCTCTCACATATGTGGTGCCGCAGCTGCGGTCCCCAATCCACAGGTGCGAAAATACCAGAAGCAGCAAATTCAGCAGCTGCAACAAAAATCCAACTTCTTCGTCAACCGTCCGAAATCACCCCGACGCCCCCAGGATCTCAGCTAAAAGCACAAACATATACTAATACCTTATTCAAACGTTTTCCAAACATCAAAACACCTCAAACAACATCAAATTAACAAAAACACATCGGATTCAAGCCTAAGTTTCTAAAATCTTCCGAATTTCGCTTTTGATCAAAAATCCAACCAACCCACGTCGAAATAACCTAAAATTTTTCACACATTTCCCAAATGACATAACAAAGCTACTTCAACTCTCAGAATTCCATTCTGACCCCTATATCAAAATCTCGCCTACCAACCGAAAATTGCCAAAATAACAACTTCGCCAATTCAAGTCTAAATCTACTCTGAAACCTCCAAAACCCATTCCGATCACACTCTTAAGTCCCAAATCACCTCTCAGAGTCAACTAAACCATCAGAACTCACATCCGAGCTCTCTAACACATAAGTTAACATCCAATTGAATTTTCCAATCTAAACTCACTCCAAAGAGACTAAGTGTCTCAAACCCTGCCAAAATTATTCTGACCAACCCGATATCCCAAAAAACAGATAAACAAAACATAAAGAAGCAAAAATAAGGGTAAACGGAGCGGTAACTCATGAGACAACTAGTTGGGTCATCACACCTTTAAACTTTCGATTCCTACCCTTCTATTCAAATTGATTGATTCGCCTACCTTGTCTGCATTGGTATTTCATTCCTACTCACTATCTCTTTAATTAGAGTTTTATAAACTTAGCCCAATTGTTTACCCTATACTTATTGAATTTGAAATCATTCCTTATTAGTCGTACATTGATTTCTTTCCTTATTTGTTACTTGTTCTTACCGTTTGAACTAATTCCCCTAACTTATGGGAGTGTTTTTATGATTTTTCTCTAATTGATTTTGAGTTCCATAATTACTATACTATTATGATTTTTGCCTTATTTTACCCAATTTTGAACTACTATATATGCATACTCTCCCATAAATACAAACACGCGAGACATTGGTTCAAAAACTCTCTCTTTCACACTAAAAGCTTTTTCTCTCTTTTGTGTTACTTACTACTATCTAAAGTCAGCCGACTACAAGCCAAGGCTAACTACTGGGTTCTCTCTCACTTTGTGTTTACTATCCGCTTACCGGTATGTTCTGATTTTAATTCAAGTCCCAAAACAATAAGCTTCTCCTATTACTTCAATTTGTCATGTTTTTAATATGTTTCTATCCATGGTTATATTGTTCAACATACAATTGACATGTTTACATTATTGCCTAATCTAGCATGCTAGTCTAACCTTCTTAGGGCTTTTCAGAATATGTTCTACCCCCTCCCCTAGTAGTCTGTCTCAACATGACTCTACTTTACTTTGAATGTTTGTCCACTTGTTATCCAGTTTGATATGCATACTGATCTATCACTTTAAATTGTTGATTTTATGATTGTTTCTGAAACTCTTACTGTATTGGCACCAATAGCTATCCCCTAATCCCTTAAACCCCACAAGAACTGCTATGTTCTTGATACTATGTGCTCTATATGTCCCCAATTCCCATTCCCCTGTATGAAGGACTATTATTTGAGCATTGCTGAATTTGTTTGTTTAGTTACACCCCTGTTTTTTTAAAAGTTGTTTTCCCAACAACCTTTTTGCTTACAAAGTTATTTCAACTAAGTCTTTTACACTTTTTTCCTACTGAAAAATTTTCAAACTATATCAAGCACTCTCACTTTATTCCTAAGTCCCTAGGTTCTACCCCCTCCAGTGTGTGTAATGTCTTGGGATCCTTTTGAGAACCCTCTGAACTCTAGCACACTGAGGCTGGCCCTTCCACACTACACTTACTCAATTTGGTTACCAAGTCTAGGTGTGAGCACTACCCCGGATCATTGAGATCCTTAGGGAACTATGATGCACCTAGACAATGATATTTCTTTGAAATTGGCATTTGAGGCTATTAGAGATTTGGGGAAATCACTTGGGCCTGCTTTAGGCTCCCTATGGTGCAACTTCTTCTTTTATTTTTATCTATTTATGTAATTAATTCATCTAGTTTATAATAATTTGTAAACAAATATTGGGGTGACTAGTGAAAAGGGTGGGTAGTTACATATTTGTGGGGTTAATGGGTAGAAACATTGCCTATAAGATTTTATGTTTGCTATATTTGCCTTACCATGTCATAAATCATGCCTATAGGTCTCAAGTGCTTTCCAATAATAGAAATCATGTTTATAGGTCTTAAAATTAACTTCACAAATATATACCATGCCTATAGGATATGATCCAGTTCAACTTCTGTTATAACAAGTATTTACATGTATTTTCATTTGTTATCATACCTACAAGTTTCTAACATCAACTTCATAATTAGATACCATGCCTATAGGGAACAACGTCAGAAATTCTACCTATAGATCTAAAATCAATTTAATTTAAATAAGTTAATTCAGTTTATGATTAGTTTACTTCAAAACTGGTTTGTTTTCCTTGAAATGAATTCTTTCGAGTAGTGCCCTAATCTATCACTAGACAGCATGCCTATAGGGACTTAAGAGTCAGTTTTTAAAATCTTCCCATGTTTTACTATATCCAAACGTAGTTATCATGCTCCTAGGATACTGTTATTCAGCGCGTAGGCAATCCTAAAAGGCATTTTCAAATCCTGTTACTCTAAAATTATTTCTGCTACTTAATGTCGTTCTGATTTTAACAGGCTTAAAAATTAGTAGGCAAACTAATATTGCTCCTACTTTTGAGTTTATAAACCGCATATCTCATGTGTTCTGATATTTTCCTAGATATCATGTCTTAGGATACTGATTAACAATATTTCCCTTATTTCTGTTTGAGTCGCGATGTTTACATGAATTATTTGTGGAGGTGAACCTGAGCCCCTTATATACTATTTCATGCTTTTTATTTGTTAAAGTCCGATGTGTTCTTTCTTGTCACCTTAGTGTCACACCTCCTTTTTCACTTACTACACCCGCAAGGGTATAATAAAGGAGCTGTGAGCACGTGATTTTTACCCCAAGTAAAAGAATTCCAAAATCAAAATAAATAACTTTTGGTTACAATATT
>MU701948.1:3977-84565 GCA_026770625.1 Nicotiana glauca | reverse complement strand
CTGGCTATGCCAGGTATTCCACGTATTGAGTGGAGTGGTACTTTAGATCATACTCCCAGCAGGGTTATTTCTTTCTTTAAAGATCAACATATGGTTGAGAAGGGATATGTTGCTTATTTAGCTTATGTGAGAGATGTCAATGTTGATACCTTTTCTGTTGGTTCAGTCCCAGTGGTACAGGATTTCCCCGATGTGTTTCTAGCTGATCTTCCGGGCATGCCGCCCGATAGATATATCAATCTTGGCATTGATCTGTTGTCGGGCACTCGGCCCATTTCCGTTCCGCCATATCGCATGGCTCCTCCTGAGTTGAAGGAGTTGAAGGATCAGTTGCAGGAATTGTTGGGTAAAGGTTTCATTCGAACCAGTGTTTCACCATGGGGAGCCCCTATTTTGTTTGTGAAGAAGAAGGACGGTTCTATGCGTATGTGCATTGATTATCGCCAGTTGAACAAAGTTACAGTGAAGAACCGATATCCTTTACCTCGTATTGATGATCTGTTTGATCAGCTTCAGGGCACACAGGTGTTTTCCAAGATTGATTTGCGCTCAAGTAACATCAATTGAAGATTCGGCAGCTAGATATCCCGAAGACTGCCTTCAGAACTCGATATGGTCATTACGAGTTCCTTGTTATGTCTTTTGGTCTGACTAATGCCCCGTCAGCATTTATGCATTATATGCACAACGTATTCCGGCCATATCTTGATTTTTTCATGATTGTTTTTATTGATGATATTCTGGTATATTCGCGGAGTCGGGAAGATCATGAGCAGTACTTGAGGGTAGTGCTTCAGACTCTGAGGGAGAAGAGATTGTATGCAAAGTTTTCCAAATGTGAGTTGTGGTTGAGTTCTGTGGCATTCCTAGGCCACATGGTGTCGAGTGAGGGCATTCGAGTGGATCCGAGGAAGGTGGAGGTCGTCAGAGTTGGCCCAGGCCCTCCTCAGCTACTGAGATCCGTAGTTTCCTTGGCTTGGCGGGTTATTACTATCATTTTGTAGAGGGGTTCTCATCAATCGCGGCCCCTATGACTAGATTAACCCAAAAGGGTGCCCCTTTTCAGTGGACAGAGGAGTGTGAGGTGAACTTTCAAAAGCTCAAGACAACTTTGACTTCAGCCCCAATCCTGATGTTGCCTACTGGTTTGGGTTCTTATACAGTTTAATGTGATGCCTCGCGGGTTGGACTTGGAGCGGTATTGATGTAGGAGAGTAGGGTGATTGCCTACGCGTCCCGACAGTTGAAGGTGCATGAAAAGAACTACCCTGTCCACGACCTTGAGTTAGCTGCCATTGGTCACGCCTTGAAGATCTGGCGTCATTATTTATATGGGGTGCCTTGTGAGATCTACACTGACCATCGGAGTTTGCAGCACTTGCTTAAGCAGAAGGATCTGAATATGCGTCATAGGAGATGGTTAGAGCTGTTAAAGGATTATGATATTACTATTCTTTATCACCCGGGCAAGGCCAATGTAGTTGTTGATGCCTTGTGTCGTCGGGCGGAGAGTTTGGGGAGTTTGGCATATCTACCAGCCTCAGAGAGACCTATGGCAATGGATGTTCAAGCTTTAGCCAGGAAGTTCATGAGATTGAACCTTTCAGAGCCCAGTCGGGTTCTAGCCTGTGCGGTTTCTCGGTCTTCCCTATTTGATCGCATCAGGGAGCGGCAGTTTGATAGCCCTCATTTGCTTGTCTTTCAGGATTGAGTTCGGCGTGGGGATACCAGAGATGTTACCATCGGGGATGATGGAGTGTTGAGGATGCAAGTCCAGATTTGTGTGCCCAATGTCGATGATCTTTGAGAGTTGATTCTAGCTGAGGCCCATAGCTCGCGGTATTCCATCCATCCAGGTGCCGCGAAGATGTATCAGGACTTGAGGTAGCACTACCAGTGGAGGCGGATGAAGAAGGATATAGTTGACTCTGTGTCTAGATGCCTCAACTGCCAGTAGGTAAAGTGTGAGCACCAGCGTCCGGGTAGGTTGCTACATCAGATTGAGATCCCAGAGTGGAAGTGGGAGCGTATTACCACGGACCGTGAGGAAGTGTGATTCTATTTGGGTCATTGTGGATCGGCTGACCAAGTCCGCTCATTTCATACATGTGTGCACTACTTATTCATCTGAGCGGTTGGCAGAGATTTATATTAGGGAGATCGTCCGGTTGCACAGTATTCTAGTTTCTATCATCTTAGACAGAGGCCCTCAGTTTACATCGCGGTTCTGGAGAGCTGTGCAGCAGGAGTTAGGCACTCTAGTGAAGTTGAGCACAACATTTCACCCCCAGACGAAAGGACAGTCCGAGCGCACTAATCAGATTTTGGAGGATATGCTCTGTGCGTGTGTGATTGAGTTTGGAGGGTCATGGGACCATTTCCTGCCACTGGCGGAGTTTGCTTATAACAACAACTATCAGTCCATCATTCAGAAGGCGCCGTATGAGGCCTTATATGGTAGGAGGTGCAGATCTACGGTGGGTTGGTTCGAACCGGGTGAGGCCAGGTTATTGGGCACAGAGATGGTTCAGGTTGCGATAGAGAAAGTTAAAGTGATTCAGGATAGACTCCGTGCAGCCCAGTCAAGACAGAAGAGTTATGCGGAGAAGAAGGTTCGTGATGTGGTATATATGGTTGTCGAGCGGGTTCTGCTTCGGGTCTCACCTATGAAGGGCGTCATGAGGTTTGGAATGAAAGGGAAGTTGAGTCCGAGATTTATTGGGCCTTTTGAGATCTTGAGGCGAGTTGGGGAGGTTGCTTATGAGCTTCCCTTACCTCCCAGCTTAGTCGGAGTTCATCCGGTTTTTCATGTTTCGTTGCTCCGGAGATATCATGGTGACCCGTCGCACGTATTGGATTTCAGTTCAGTCCAGCTGGACAAGGATCTATCCTATGTTGAGGAGCGAGCTGCCATTTTGGATAGACATATCAGAAAGTTGAGGTCAAAGGACATTGCTTCAGTGAAGGTCCAGTGGCGGGGTCAGCCGGCCGAGGAGGCGACTTGGGAGACCGAGCAGGATATGCGCAGCCAGTACCCTCATCTTTTTGCTACTTCAGGTATATTCTCTATGCTCGTTCGAGGACGAGCGAATGTTTAAGTGTAGGAGGATGTAACGACCCGATCGGTCGTTTTTGGAATTTATGCCCCAATCCCCCATTAACTGCTTTCCCCAAGTTCATTTCTACTATTTTGGTTTGCCGGGACGTTCGGTATTAGGATTCGGAGTGTTTTGGGACACTTAGTCCCTAAATAAGAGCTTAAGAGTTAAAAAATGGTTCGTATTCGGAACAGTGTGAAAATGACCTCGGAATGGAAATCCAATGGTTCCGTTAGCTACGTTAGGTGATTTCGGGGTTGGGAGCGTGTTCGGAAAGTAATTTGGAGGTCCGTAGCTCATCTAGTCTTGAAATGCCGAAGTTTGAATTTTTGAAGTTTCCGGTCCGATAGTGAATTTTTGATCCAAGGGTCGGTTTGGAATTTCGGAAATTGTTGTAGCTTCTTCATGTCATTTGGGATGTGTGTGCAAAATTTCAAGTCATTCGGATGAGGTTTTGATAGGTTTTTGATCGAAAGTGTGTTTGGTTAGAATTTGAAGTTCCTAAGCTTGAATCTTGGCTTAAATCGTGTGTTCCGGTGTTGTTTTAGGTATTTTGAGGATTGGTACAAGTTCGAATAAGGTATTAGCTGGTATTGGTGCTTTTGGTTGGAGTCCCGGGGGTACCGGGATGATTTCGGATGCTCAACGGGCAAAGTTTGGAGTTAGAAGGAAAAACTTTGCAGCAGACTTCTGGTATTTTCTCTTCTGCGGTCCTGGAGCAGCAGAAGCGGAGCCGCATAAGCGGCTTCTTCACCGCATAAGCTGCCATCTTTCCGCATAAGCGGATTTGCACCATCTCAGGAGAAATCGCAGAAGCGGTTTCTTACACACGTAAGCGAAACCGCAAACGTGGTTGTATGTCCGCAAAAGTGCTCCCTGTCCCCTTAAGTTGAACCGCAAAAGCGGTTAGTGTCACTGCTAAAGCGGGACCGCAGAAGTGGTCCCTGAACCGCATATGCGAAAAATGGTCTGGACAGAATGTTTAAGTTATGGAAATGGGGATTCGTTCCCTTTTCCCATTTTTAATGATTTGGATCTCGATTTGGGCGATTATTGGATAGATTTTCTTGGAAAACAACGGGGTAAGTGTTCTTAACTCAATTTTGGTTGTATAACTCGAATCTATTTCAAGTTTTGGTGTTTAATTTGAGAATTTTGTTGAAAGGGGTAGGAAACCGTCTTGGATCACTGATTTGAAGGTTGATATGATATGGGAATTTTGTAATTTCGGTATGGTTAGACTCGTGAGAGTGCAAGGTTTTTGGAAATGTAAATTTTACCCGGTTCGGAGACGTGGGTCCTGAGGGGTATTTTGGTCATTTTATCTATTTTCGCGCCCTAGCTTTAATTTTAATAGTGAAATCAGTTGTTTGCAATATTATTTACAATTTGTAATTGAGTTGAATAGATTTGGGACATTTGGAGTCGGATACTCGTGGCAAGGGCATCGTTCCCTAGTTGATTTCGCACCGGTTCGAGGTAAGTGGCTTGCCTAACCTTGTGTGGGGGACTTCGTCCCTTAGGATGTGATAATTGGTAATTGAATGCCTTGTACGTGAGGTGACGAGCGCGTACTTGAGCTAATTGTTGAAAAACTGAATTTTTTTCTTAAATACTTGATTTGGATTTTCTTTCATATTTGCCATACTTTACTTGCTATTATAGCTTGTGCGAGCGTAGAAGAGAATGTTTAATTGATCCAAGTCGCCTATTTGTTTAAATTGTATTAATTGTATTTACGTGTAGCATGTTAGGCCAGTATTAATTGTTTCCTTGTATTGTTGTACTTCCATTTCTGAATATTTCTCTGATGTTGGTTGCGCATTTACATTGGGATTACATATGCGGAAATTCTGGGAGCTCCCCCTTGTTTGTTTACTTTGGGACTAAGTGTTTGAAATCCGGGAGATACCCCTATACTTTTATTTTGGGACTACGGGACGGTATCCCGGGAGATCCCCTTGCACTTTTATTTTGGGACTACGAAACGGTATTCCGGGAGATCCCCCTGCACTTTTATTTTGGGACTACCGGATGGTATCCTGGGAGATCCCCTTGCACTTTTATTTTGGGACTACAGGACGGTATCCCGAGAGATCCCCTTGCACTTTTATTTTGGGACTACGGAATGGTATTCCGGGAGATACCCCTGTACTTTTATTTTGGGACTACGGGACGGTATTCCGGGAGATCCCCTTGCACTTTTATTTTGGGACTACGGGACGGTATCCCGGGAGATCCCCTGCACACTGATGATTGGACTACGGGACGGTATCCCGGGAGATCCCCTGCACACTGATGATTGGACTACGGGACGGTATCCCGGGAAATCCTTTGATATTGATATGAGAATTGGACTACGGGACGGTATCCCGGGAGATCCATTAGACAGTTGAGAAAAGGGCTACAAGATTGTATCCTGGGAGACCCCCATCGGTATTCTTGTAATCTAGCTATATTTATTCTGTATTTCTGTTATGTTTTGTAATATCTTTCATTGAACTGTCTTACCACACTGCTGTGTTCATTAGTTATCATCAGACTTCAACACTGTTATATTTTGCTATTTCATTATTCCTGTCTCAGTAGGGCCCTGACCTTTCCTCGTCACTACCCAATCGAGGTTAGGCTTGACACTTACTGAGTACCGCTGTGGTGTACTCACGCCTCTTCTGTGCATGTTTTTCATGTGCAAATCTAGGTACCTCTACGCAGGCGCACTTCCAGTAGCTGCAGGAGCATTTTCGAAGGCTTGAGGTATATCTGCCGCGTCCGCAGAGCGGAGAGTCTCCCTCTCACTCTACCTTATAGTTAGCTAGATGACATTTTGTTATTCCTTGTTATAGAAATTTTCGGATGATTAGATCAGTACTATGTTTCATTTTTAGTCTGTGTTGCCCGTGGGATTCCGGGTCTTGGAGATGGTTTCGTAACTTTTAAAGTGTTAAAGTGTATGTTCCATGCGGCAACGATATACATCATTCATGTCATTTAGTTTTGATTATAAATTCCGCAAATGTTATTACTTCCGCAATGTCTAGGCTTACCTAGTCGCGAAGACTAGGTGTCGTCATGATGTGTTCACAATTGGTGAACTAGGGTCGTGACAAAGGTGACTGTTTGACATCTGATGCACTTCTTCACCCCTAGATTTCATAGGGGGCCGATGTTGCATCTCCGTCATCAGGGTGGCAAGTGCTTAGTAGTGAAAATGGATAATAAGGCAAACTAAAGATTTTAGATCAACTAGTTCTACGTCAAGATCGAGGACGTAGTGGCCAACGCAGACAGGTTCCCCGAGGTTTGGAACAATGTTCGTGATTATTTGATTTTCCCTCTCTCCCTATTTGTATTTTGTATTACTGATAGTTTCTGTTATATTGATACCTTTTCTTTTATGTAGCCGAGGTCGCGCCTCTACTTTTGGTCGAGGATATCCATGATTGGGTTAGCCGGGTCCTCCCTTATATAGTGGGGATTCGAGAATGGCTGGCCTTCCTCAAGAGGTTCGGGCCCGCTCGTTTTGACTAGTGAGTTCCTATTTGTAATTCTGTCGTAGCCTTTTACTCGCTTGTCCTCAACTATTTTGAGAGGTTGACCTCCTAATCTTTTCTCTCTTACTTCCAGCATGAGGGTCCTCGAGGAGGCCGAGAACGCCCGCTCCTATGTTTCACCAAAAAACTACTGCAATGGGGTCCGCTCCTGCTGTGACCGCGACCAGATCTACCCGGCCCTCTACTTCTATTCCCTCTCGTGTGTCGGTAAGGTCGCATTGTACATCAGTGACTTCAATTCCAACGACTTTGACCTCTCCAATGCTGCATCTGATAGATGGGAACTCATCACCGAGCAAGGAAGATTTTCTTCCTCGCAAAAAAGAGGTCGGTGGACGTTGGAGATGGGGTAATCAGGGCGGTAAACTCTACCACGGATGATCATGAGTCAACCGTTGCCACATTTGATGATCAGGAAAACCCATCATGTGAGGTGCCACCGTCAGCAGGGATCGTATAGGGCATATCTTTGTTGGGTGTCGAGGTTGGAATTAGCAACCCGCTTGTGGAAGTTACGGGTACAATGCTTAGAGAAAAGCCATCATCTTCAAGGCCGGTAGGTATTCCCACCATGTCTAGCAACAAGGGAGGCGACGTTACTGAGGGCGGTTATGAGACAGGGTCCGACCTTAATCCTGACAAGGTTCGAATGCTGAGTGAGGGGTTTACTCGTGTTGAAGTCAGGTTTGATGGTTCCTCGAGGACCATCATCGTTCCTATGGATCGAGACCTACTGGTGAATTCAGAAGACGTATTCCCGTCCTTAGGTCCCCTTTGCTCCGACATGGAGGGAAGCACCCCTCGAGTCGCTGAAGGATGCCACCCTATCGTCGAGCATAGCTAGCCTTGCCCTTAGGGTAAGTTTTCCGCCCTCTCTTATTTTCGTGCCTTGCACTCAACTCTTCGATTTTGACCGATATTCTTATTTTTATTTTCTTTCATCATTTTGGAGATTTAAAGAGCTGACTGAGCGGAGAGTCATAAAAACATTTTAAGTAGATGGAGAAAAAGTACCATGAACCGCAATAAGCACCATGATATCTGTAGGAGATTTGGTAAAAGCGGCAACTTCCAAGCCATCAGGGACGAGTTGAAGCAAAAGGATGACGAGTTATTGTGTCACGTTCCAAACTTGAAGAGGCGTGGCCGACACCCGGTACCATACTCGCCCGAACGTACACCTCTATAACTGTAAACTCTAGAAGGGTAACCCTTAACTTAGGCCGATAAGGCAATATTTTGAATCATCTGAAAATAACGTCTACAATCAGCAATACCATGCTAAACATCTACGTACGGCTGGTAAAGCCACTCCAAGGTCTAGACCTGGTAACTCCGAGGAAGTGGAGCTTACCAACCAAGATGATGTATGACTCAGTCTGCTGGGAAGGTCTATCCAGCTGTCTATCAAGATCTGCAGGCATGAAATGCAACATCCCCAACAAAGGGACGTCAATGTGCTGAGTATGTAAGGTAATAAAATAACTGAAAGCTGAAACTGAACTGATGATATAATAACTCAATGTAACTAGGAGTCAAAGATAATTTGAAGATATGCTTACATGTTGATACTCACCCAACTCTCTCCATATAATATGTAAAATAGTTATCTTTCCCTATACGACTTAGTATGTGTAACTACTTTGCCACAGTAGGTTCACTCATAGGCGCTCGGCCATACTAGGCTCTATATCTCGGCCATTCTGGTCTTGCTCATAGGCTGTCGGCCATAGTAGGCTCGATATATAACTTACCATCTGATCTGAGGTTGCCCAATAGGGGCCTTCCCACCGATTATATCTCAGTGGTGATGAAATGCTATAATATTGTATATATATAGACTCTCTTCTCTCTTGGCTGAAAGACGACGGAACTAAATTGAATATGAAGTCCCGATAAGGGATACTGCTATAACTTATGAGACTAGGACAATGTATATAAATTCAGGAATATGAACTTCTCTTTATGTCTCGTTATCAATCAGATGTAGTTATTGGATCATGACAATATGAAGGATAGGTTTAGCCTTAATAAATATTAATTCCGTTGAGTCCTTAATACCTTTTAAGCAATTTTTCAAACAACTCAACTCAATCTACCACAGCATAAGGAGATTCAAAGTATGTGCTAAGTAAAGGCTAAGTACGCAACTTAAACTAATAGCTCATTTACGTAAATTTGGGCAGCATATCCCCTGTAATAATGCCCTCCTCCAATACTATATATCAATAACAACAACAACAAGAACACAACAATAACAACATGCATACATCATTTTCCAACCTTATCTCCATCACAATATACCACAAAACAGCCTACACACCCTAATCACTTCATACATAAACGACAACCAAAGTATTGCCAAACAACCTAATGAATGTAACAACAAATGACCAACACACCATTCTGTCATTATGTGGTGTTTCTCCACACCTTTTATCCTCCAAAGCTCCATAAAAACATTAGCAAAATAGACAACCTAACAACAACACGAAACAACCCACAAAACAGCCCCACAAGTTCAACAACTCAAAATTGATTTTTTAGTTTACTAAAACACATTTCGAGTTGTCTTTCCTTTCATATTGAGCAACACAACCAAAAAAACATAATTAATTCTCTTATCCAATAAACCAGCATCAATTCAACTTAAAAATAATCTTACAACAAACCAACAGTGACACAACAACAAACAACATACCACTCTTTTGAAACTCGCTAGGTCTTGTCTTTACGATCGAGTTATAACTTGTACAAGCATAGATAATGGAAAGAGAAGAATAAATTTACCTTGGACTTAGTATAAACAAGAAATATAGTGCTTTTTCATCCAAAATCAGTTCCCCAACGCAGCATCAAGAAGTATAAAGAGAAACTAGCAAGCTGACCGGTCTTTTCGGCACTAGAATCACATCGTAACACCCGAAATAACCTAGGGCTTGTGTGAGATTTTTGGGGAGGCGTTGCAGGGGTTCAATATGGTTTTCTTGGTCTGAAATATGAGTGAAATAAATGAGTTAATATTACCTTAAAAATCCCGTCTTGTCTGACTTTTGAAGCTTTTAATTTTGGCCTCTCCTTTTGGCAAGTAGGTGATGCACCTATGTGTCACCTACCGGTCTTTGCAGTCTTGCGAAAATGTAAATATCTCTCTACTCCAATGCCTTATGGACAGATGGTTTATTGCTTTATAAACTAGACTTGTATATATTCAATTTGGTAGGTGGATCATCCAGTAATTCCAAGTATAATGGGAGAAAAGCTTAGCTACATTTGACCTCAATTTCAGCACATTTATGAATGCAACTTGTGATGACCTTTGCTAACTTTTGTTCCACAACTCGCTTGACTTTAAAACATAACACACGAGTATCATACGACTAACATAACTCGTAACATAAACTCCTCATTATGTTAAGCACCCTAGTCTCACCTCAAAAGTACATGTTATAATATTCCCAACTTGTCGATTTTCGATAAAACTTATTTTCTTTAATTCATTTAGATTCTAAGATTTCAAACCCTCTTGATACTTGTTATTCATAATCTTAAGTATTTGTAACCTCCATGGTGACACGATTAACTTAGATTATGTACTTTCAAAGATGATCTCATTTTTTAGTTTACATCAATTGACTTACGATGTACTCTCACTTAAAAAAATGTATGGTGCAATATAGTGAGGGTCATCGGCAAGTGCAAAATCCTTGAAGAGGTGTTGAGGGAAAAAAAGAGGATTTCGAGGTGAGTCCGGGAGTCGAGGCCCAATATGCAGACCTTCGGGCCCAAGTGATATCTCTACGGGCCGAGCTGGAGTGATATTTGGTTAGGGCTAATGCCTTAAGTGATGAGGTCACCAAGAAGGCGTCAGACTTTGAGAAGGACGAATTGGATCGGCCGATGGATTCAACAAAAGTGGAGGCTTTAGAGGCTACAATTCGTATTCTCCGATCTGAGAGGGCAAGCAATTTGGAGACTGCCAAATTCAGAGAGGAGAAACTCGAAGAGCGAATATGAGGGCTAGAAAATGAGGTTTTGAGCCTTGGTGACCAGATCGTCATTCCCGAGGATGAGAAGACGCAATTACTGGCTCAGCCGTCCTCCTTTTATACTTTTGCTTATCCTGACATTCTGTGGGAATTATATTATGAGTGGATCCATGTTGAGGCTTTGCCAGATATATTCAGGGATTTGATGACGGGGGGGGGGGGGGGGGGGGGGGAAGTTCTTGAGATCGATTTTGAGGATGCTCGTGTGAAGGCACGTGTAACTTGGGCCGCTTGTGGTTATGATACTGCTATACTAAGTCATGATGATGGAGAGGATGATTTGGATAGGATTGAGCAAGAATCCTGGTACGAGGACGAGTATCCTGATAGTGATGGCAGAGATGGCATTGTTGGGCCAGGTGGCAAATGATTATTCTTTTGTTTGTAATTTTTTGTGTGCGTTTTTTATGGGACTATCCTTTGTAAATATTTTAAAGTATGGAATGTTATTTTAGTTGTTCATACCTTATCTATCTTCTGCTCGAGATTGTATGCTTTTTTCTTTGTTCCATCGTTTGATCGCCTTAATCATAAGAATTTTGGTTTTAGCCATGGCTGGGGCCGGTAGGTATTAATTCGAACAAGGTTGAGTGTGTGTAGATTCGAGCAAGGTCGAATGTGAGTTAATTCTAACGAGGTCAAATGTGAACTAATTCGAACGAGGTCGATTATCACTTTAACGGATTCAAACGAGGTCGTATGTCACTTTAATTAATTTGAAGGAGGTCAAATCTGAGTTAATTCGAACGAGGTTGAATGTCACTTTAATTAATTCGAACGAGGTCAAATGTGAGTTAATTCGAATGAGGTCAAATGTGAGTTAATTCAATCAAGGTCGAATGTGAATTAATTCGAATGAGGCCAAATGTGAGTTAATTCGAATGAGGTCGAATGTCACTTTAATTAATTCGAACGAGGTCGAATGTGAGGTAATTCGAACGATATCCAATGTAACTTTAATTAATTCGAATGAGGTTGAATGTGAGTTAATTTTAACGAGGCTGCACATCATTTTAATTAATTTGAACGAGGCCGAATGTGAAATGATTCGAACAATGTCTAATGTTTTTCAATTTGAATAGGGTCAAACATCACTTTAATTAATTCGAACAGGGTCGAGTGTCACTTTTTAATTGTGGCAGTGGGACGAATAGATACAGAGGCAATGTTGTGCTAGAAACATGGGAAAACTTACATTTGTGCTTTTCACATACTTGGGAAAAAATTACATGTTTTTCAAGCCGATATTCCAGTCCCACTCTATCTAGTCCCTTCATTGGGCAACTTGGAGATGTGTCGAGAGGTTTGGCGATGAACTGACCGTCCCGTGCCTTTTTCATCTATACCTCAACTTGGAGTGTCCCCTTATCTCCTCATTAAAAATATCCTTGAGAAAATCCAGTTGGGATAAAACTCAAGCGAGGGAAAAAGAGTGGCAATGTTCCTTCCATTGTACTTGAGGTGGGCGACAATCCAGTTGTTCGATAGCAATTTTCCTTCCATTGTTTCTAGTTGAAATGACCCTTGATTTACTGCTGCTGTGATTTTGTATGGGCTGTCCCAAATTTTCCCCAATTTGCCCTTCTTCAGGTCTTTGCTTGCTGTTATTTTGGCCTTGAGCACGTGGTTCCCGACTTTGAGTGGCCAGACCTTAGCTTTTTTGTTATAGTAGCATTCTGCCTATTGTTTTTAGGCGATCATCCTTACATAGTACATATATCTCCGTTCTTAGGCTTCATCGAGGTCCTACCTTCTGCTTTCGTCGTTCTCGATCCGCTTTGATGAGAGTATCTCAAACTTGGTTCTCCGACCTCGACTGGTATTACTACATCAGTCCCAATAGACTAATTAGTAGGGTGTCTCCCCCATGCTCATTTTTGGCGATGTGTGGTATGCCCATAACACTCATGGCAATAGTTCCGGCCGTAGACCCTTTGTGTGCTCGGACTTTTCTTCATGATGTTCGATATTGATTTATTGAAGGACTCCGCTTGCCCATTTCCCGCGAGATGGTATGGGGTGGAGATTATTCTTTTGATATGCCACTTCTTGAATCAATGATTTTTTTCGGGTGTATTGGATCCGTTGTCACAACTGATTTTTTTGGGGAGGACGAAACGACACACAATATTTTTTCATATGAAGGTGATCCCTTGTTGTTCGTGTATCTGGACGAAAGCTCCTACTTCTATCCACTTAGAAAAATAGTCAGTTAAAACCAAAAAAATTCGTATGTTACCTCGGCCCGCGAAGAGGGGGCCGACGATATCCATCCCCCACTTGATGAAAGGCCAAGGGGAGGTGACTAAGTAGAGGTGCTCGCCCGCTTGGTGGATTATAGGGGCATATTTTTGGCACTGCTCGCATTTTCTCATGAAGTTAGTGGCCTCTTTTTTAATGGTGGGCTAGTAGTAGCCTGCTCGTATGAGACATTTGACCAGAGCCCGATTGTCGGAATGAGATTTGTTGTGGCCTTCATGAACTTCTTCTAGGACGCACCGTGTCTGATTTGGGACTAAGCATTTTGCTAGGGGGCTTCCACACATCATTTTATACAAGTCGATGTCGCTGATGTTATACCTGGCCGCTTGTATTCAAAGCTTCTTGACTTTTTTTTTATCATCTGGGAGCACGCCGTCCTGTATGTATGTAATAATACGGTTGCTCCAGTCCCAAGTTAGCTTTATAGTACTTACCTCCATATGATCGATCGATGAGTGGATGAGGTTGACAAGGTTCCTTCTCCGGTTATGCTTTTAGTAGTCGCCGGTAGTTGGTGTGGCCATCCGCTTCGATATTTTGCGCTCGAGGGATTTCGTCGAGTTGGCATTCATTAAATTTGGACAATAGCTTGCAGATCTCAGCCAAATATTTTTGTAACCTTTGCTCTTTGATCGGGAAAGTCACTGTGACTTGGTTGACGACGAGTCGAGAGTCGCAGCATTAGACGACCCGCCTTGTTCCGTACTTGAGTGCCAGCCTTAATCCTATAATCACGGCCTCATACTCGGCCTCATTGTTAGTTATGTCAGGTATCTTATGGACTACAGAATTACTTTGCCTGTCGAGACCTCAAGTACGAGTCCCAATTCGAACCCTGACGCATTAGAGGTGTTGGCCCAAGTTCAGATGAAGTTGAAGATTGACAAAATGAACTCAGTCATGGACCAGGTCCATCATGTGATACACAATGTTAATATACTTATACATATGAGATGTATGTGAAGAAGATAACTCTCAAGGATCAGCAACAATATCTTCTGAACTGATCGAAAAGATTGACAAAATAAACTCAGTCATAGACCAGGTCCATCATATGAGACACAGTGTTAATATACTTATACATATGAAATGAATGTGAAGAAGATAACTCTCAAGGATCAGCAACAATATTTCTGAACTGATCGAAAAGGTTGCATAGGATAAGGAGATGAAGTCTCACTATGTGAAGAGAAGTAAATCCGGATCAAGAATAAGGGTTGGAGTTTGAATTGTTCTAGGACTCTAATTTGATGAAGGATCAGCAATTGAGTCTCAATCAAACTATGATTACTAACTCTATAAATAATAATAGTTGTTCTCTTTTACAGGTGATTGCACATACACAGAAGTTAAACTAAGTTGAGAGCAAAAGAGCTAGGCGATTTTGCAAGCAATTTATGTGTGATTCAAGTGTGCATTCTTGAAGCTACATGAACTAGAGTGAAGAACCAATTCCATTTTCTCTTTCTTTACTTCTAGTTCAATTGTAGTAGGTGTTTTCATATTGTACCTTTCAACTTTATCTAGAAGCAATTGTATTAGGTACTTTGAGTATTCAAGCTAGAGTTAACTTGAAGGTGTCGCAACAGTTGAGGTTGTGTGCTACACTGGGATTAGAGTTTAATCCGTAGGTTTACAAGAGTTTTGTAAATGCTGTTTTGGCTCTATGATATTAGTGGAAGTTTGGGAAAATCCTACTAAGTAGTAGGTCATGGTTTTTTCACCTTTTGAGCCAGGTGTTTTCCACGTAAAAATCTCTTTGTTCTTTATTTTATGCACTCTTAATTCCGCAAATACTGATAGTAAGTACATCTACAAGAACCAGGTACTTCTAGTGTGAAAATTAGGTACCACACAAATCACCCCCCTCTTGTGTAGTATTGACGTTTAGAACATCAATTGGTATCATAGCAGGTTCTCCTTGAAGAGTATAACACCTTAGGAGAATATCAACAATGGTGCACCACCAGGGAACTAGGAAGGCCAGTCCACTGCCAGGCATCCACTTTTCAATCGTCAGTAGTATTCTTGGTGGAAGAACAGAATGAGAGATCATATTATAGGGGAAGATTATTAACTTTGGGACATAGTCACTGATGTTCCCATAGCAACCACAAAGAAGAATGCTAAAGGAATTGATATGCCAAAGACAAGGGATGATTGTACTGCTGAGGAGCTGAGGAAGTCGAAAAAAATGCTAAGGCCAAGAAATGGCTTATGTATGGACTAGGACTAGATGAGTACAGTAGGATCCAAAGTTGTACAACTGCTAAGGAAATATGGGACACTCTGCAAGTGGCTCATGAAGGAACACCTCAAGTGAAAGATCAAGAGGAACACTTCTATATTCTCAATATGAGAATTTGACTATGAAGGAAGGAGAAACTATCTAGGAGATGTATACTAGATTCACCACCTTGACAAATGAACTTAATCTCTTGGAAGGATTATCGTTGAAGATGACAAGGTTGAGAAGATTATGACAAGGGTTCTGTCAGTCTCATGGGAAAGAAAAATCACTGTCATTCAGGAATCCAAGAATATTGCTACCCCTAGACTGGATGAACTAATTGGAAATTTAACTTCCTATAAAATGAGGAGACAAATCATGAAGATGGATACCCCCAAAAAGGAGAGAAACTTAGCTTTCAGAATTGTTGAAGGTGCAGATTTGGAAGATGATGAAGTGACTATGATCACTAGGGATTTCAAGAAGTACCTGCTGAGAGGAAAGGGTTCTTTAAGAGGTACAAACTTCAACAAAACAAGAGCTCCGAAGAAACAAACCAATGAGGGATGCTGAAGTGTGGTAGGACTGATCACACGATCAAAAACTGCCCTCAATGGGAAATTGAGTGGACGAAAGAAAGAGCTGAATGAGGGAATAGGAAGAAGGAATAGGTTCAACCAAAAAGAAACAAAGGTCCGACCAAGGCTATGGTTGTTGCTTGGGGAGAAACCTCAGATGAAGACTCAGAGGATGAATCTGAAGAGGAGCAAGCGCTAATGGCCATCGGAGAATCAGATGATGAACAAGAGGTAAGTATTCTTCATCTCAAAGAAAAGATTAAACTCTTGTCTAAAGAATGGCTGGTTGAGCTATTAATAGACTTCATTGATGAGTCTGAGATAATTAATAATGAGAAGGAAGTTTTTTCTAGGGAATGTGTGATCCTAAAAGAAAAATGTAAAAGTCTAGAATGTAGGGAAAATGAGAGTGATAACAGAAAATGTTGAGTTGAAGAACCAGATTCTTGAACTTGATAACAATGTCCTATAACTTAGGTCTGAAAACTTAAAACAGAAATTAGGAACATGAAAGAAGAAAGATGATCACACATATCTCACTCTAGAAGAAAATTTGGGAAAAATGAAAGATGAATTATAAAAGAATTATGAATTCACTAAAGTCTTAAGAGAAGATCTAGGAAAGGTAAAACATGAACTAGACAGAACTTGCGAGTGAAACAAGGCTTCTAATGTCTAATGGCTGCAAGAGCATCATAGCAGTAGCAAAAGAGGACTTGGCTATAGGACTCAAGCTCCAAAATGGGATCCAAAAAGCAAGTACCTCACTCTTCCTGAAAATAAAATCTGCACACACTGTGGTAAGACTGACCATTACAAATATGAATGTAATTCAAAAGAAAAGGCTAGTCAAAGGAATAAAGTTTTTGTTAAAGAAAAGAATAAGCTGCCTGGATGGGAAAGAAGGAATTTCATTAATCCTTTTGCTTATAGAAAGGGACCTAAACTAGTTTAGGTTCTTAAGACCAACCCCTGATTTCCTTTTGTAGGTCCAAGTGAAAGGGAGGAGACAAATATGATATATGGATAGTGGCTGCTCAAAACATATGACTGGGGACAAGGACCAGTTCATTTCACTTGAGGACTTAAAATAAGGTAATGTATCATTTGGTAATGGAAAGAAAGGTGAGATCATTGGGGTTGGAAAGGTCGGCAAAACACATTCTCATTCCATATAGAATGTCTACCTGATAGATGGTTTGAAATATAGCCTAATAAGTGTGTCACAATTGTGTGACAGAGGTAACATTGTGGTCTTTACCTCCACTAATTTCTTTGTGATTAACCTTATCACTGGCAAGATTGTTTTGCAGGGGAAAAAAGTTAACAATATTAACATAGTAGATTTGTCAACTCTTTCAGGAAATGAACTCACTTGCTTAAGTGTGTTATTTAATGATCCCCTCCTATGGCACAAAAGACTTGGTCATGCCAGTCTAAATCAGCTAAACAAATTAGTCTCCAAGGACTTGGTTATAGGGTTACCTAATATCAAGTTCAAGGAAGACAAAGTTTGTGAGGCATGTGCAAAGGGGAAGTAGGTAAGGTCATCCTTCATATCCAAGAAAATGGTAAATACGTCCAAGACATTGGAACTGGTTTATATGGATCTATATGGTTCAATGAGAACCATGAGCAGAGGTGGAAAGAAGTATGTAATGGTGCTAGTTGATGACTATTCTAGATTCACATGGGTTCTATTTCTAACCTCCAAAGATGAAGCATTTGATATGTTTTCTGCATTTGTTAAGAAAACTCAGAAACAATTAGGAAATCAACTTGCCTCCATTAGGTCTGATCATGAAACTGAGTTTGAATACTCCAAGTTTGCTGAATTCAGTGATGAAAATGGCATAGATCACAACTTCTCTTCCCCTAGGACTCCACAACAAAATGGAGTAGTTGAAAGGAAAAATAGAACTCTTGAGGATATGGCTAGAACCATGCTACTATCTAGCAAATAGCCTCACAACTTCTGGGCAGAGGCTGTAAACACTACATGTTAGACCTCAAGTAGAGAAGACTCCCAGTGAGCTACTTAAAGGGAGAAAACCAAATATATTCCATCTTAGGGCATTTGGCTGCAAGTTCTATGTGCACAATAATGGAAAAGACTCCCTAGGAAAGTTTGATCCCAGAAGTGACGAGGGAGTATTCTTGGGATATTCTTCACATAGCAAAGCTTATAAAGTGTTTAATAAAAGAACTATGTGTATAAAAGAAAGTGTGCATGTAGTGATAAAACTAACATTCTTTCAGAGAGACAGGAACATGAGGATGAAGCCATTGTACTGGTCAAAGACTTGATAAGCATCATCTCAAGTCAAAGAGACACCTTCAGAAGAAACAGGTGATGGAACAGGTTCTTCCATAGACGCCAACCTGACAGGGGGAAGAAGTCAAAGAGGAATTGAAATAAACTCCTTAAAGGAACCTGTTCATGAACCTGTTTCTCAGCAAATGGCTGAAACATCCAGCAAAATCTAGTTGGTTGTGAAACCTCACAAGTATCAAAGTTCTCATACCATTGAGAACATTCTCACTGATCCAACATCTAGAGTCAAAACCAGATCACAATTAAAGAATATGAGTGCTTTTGATGCTTTCTTATCTATCATTGAACCTAAAAATATTGTTGAGGCTTTGCAGGATGCAGATTGGGTGAATGCAATGCAGGATGAGCTAAACCAGTTTGAAAGAAGTCAAGTTTGGCACCTAATTCTAAGACCCAAGGGCAGATCGGGCATTGGTACTATATGGGTCTTTAGGAACAAACTTGATGAAGATGGAAATGTTACAAGGAACGAGGCAAGGTTGGTGGTCGAAGGTTATAGCCAAGAGGAAGGAATAGACTATGATGAGACATTTGCTCCAGTTGCAAGATTAGAGGCAATCAGACTTCTCATAGCCTTTTCAGCACATATGGAATTCACTCTTCATAAAATGGATGTCAAAAGTGCCTTCTTGAATGGCTACTTAAAGGAAGAAGTGTTTGTGAAACAACCACTAGGGTTTGAAAACAAAGAATGTCCTGATCATGTGTACAAGCTGGACAGAGCACTCTGTGGACTCAAACATGCACCAAGAGCATATTATGAAAGCCTGTCAAAATTCCTAATGGACCATGGGTACAAGAGAGGTAAAATAGATAGTACCTTATTCTTAAGGGGAATGGTAAGGATCTTTTCGTTGTGAAAATTTATATTGATGACATAATCTTTGGGGCCACCACTGACAAGCTAAGAAAAGATTTTGCAAAACTAATGGGAAGTGGGTTTGAAATGAGCATGATGGGTGACCTTAACTTCTTCTTAGGGTTGCAAATCAAACAAAGTCAAAAATGGAACCATGATTCATCAGCAGAAGTATATGAAACAACTAATCAAAAAGTTTAAAATAGAGGATTCTAAAGAAATAGGCACACCTATTGTAAATGGAACTAAATTAGATATTGATGAACCTGGTTCATCAGTTGATCAGAAGTTGTATAGGGGTATGATTAGTTCACTCTTGTATCTTACTGCCAGTTGACCTGACATTGTTTACATTGTTGGGTTGTATGCTCATTTTCATGAAAATCCAAAAGAGTCTCACTTGACTGCTGTCAAGAGGATATTGAGATATCTGAAAGGCACTAGTGAATTGTGTCTTTAGTACCCTAAAAGTAGTAATTTCAATCTAGTAGGATATGCTGATGCTGACTATGCAGGTTTCCTAGTGGATAGAAAAAGCACCTCAGGTATGGCACACTTCCTTGGTTAATGTCTTGTATCATGGCCTACCAAGAAGCAAAATTCAGTAGCCCCTATCTACTGCTAAAGCTGAGAATGTGGTTGCAACTTCTTGTTGTGCTCAATTACTATGGATTAAACAACAATTTGTAGATTCTTGAATTGAAGTAGGATGCATACAAATATTTGGTGATAACACTAGTGCTATAAGTATGACAAAGAACCATGTTCATCATAAAAGGACCAAGCACATAGATGTTAGACACCACTTCTTGAGAGATAATTATGAGAAAGGATTAATCTCAATAGAATTATGTGCTACTGATAAACTAATATCTTACATCTTTACCAAAGCACTGAATAGGGAAAACATTGAAAGAAACATATTGGAATTAGGGATGATTAAGATCACCTAAAAAGGAACCAGTTAAAAATGCAATAAAAAAAAACTAAAAGAAATTTTTTTTGTTAGAAGTTCTGACTTAATGTAAATATCTAGACTAATTCTTACTCAGTCTTATACTCTAATCAGTATACTCATGTGACGTTTGTTTATACTAAATCATTGATCTCTTACAAAGTTTTTTTCTATTATGATATCTGAGGCATAATCAAGAGATATTCTACATGAAGAACCTGGTTCATCAGTATATGCTCATGACAAAAAATCGGGTATGTTTCTATACTTTGCACAATTAGAAAGATTAATATTCCAATCATGAGTAGAAGTCCTATTCTAACCAAACTCCTAAAAATATAACCGTTGAGCATTGAACCAGTTTTATTCTCCTACAATTATAAAGAAAATGGGACTAGTTCCTAAAAACTAGCATCGCCTATTTATCACTAAGAGACCGGAGTCCTAAAGGGATTAGACTCCTGATTGAACACTGCAAAAAAGGTTGCTGTTACTGCACCTAATCATACTCTTCTTTAAATACACTCCACATACTCCCATTTTAGTCCACAACCGTCATTAAGCTCTAAACCTCAAATCATCATCCTTCTCTCTAAAATCTCCAAAATTCTCAAGAAATTCTTCACCATGACTAATCCTTAAGAAAATGCAGGAACTCACCCACCAGTATCTCCTAACACATCCTCATCTGCACCTCCTAGCAACAATCCTAAACCCAGATTTCGCCGGCAGAAAAAGTTGGCAAGAAGTACTATAGCTACTGGTGCTCTAAGAACAGCTGTAAATGAAAAATTGAGAGCCAGCTAGAAAAAGGAGAGCTCTAAAAAGGAATCTAACTTGAGCTCTAAGTCTAAAGCGTTTGTTTCAGCAAGCGATGGAGAAGAACGTAGTTCTTTTTGCACTAACAAGAATCAAGAAACCCCTAGTGAGGTCAATACCTGCTTTGTATATTCTAATATAGTAGAGAGGGTGGATAATAGGTTTGTGTTGGTGGGTTCTGTGAGACATGTAAATTAAGGTGAGTCAAGTAGAAGGAGAAAGAAAAAGAAAGACAAAATTATTGCAATTTGTGGAGGGGTAGAGGAGAGTGTCAACAAGTCAGGGTGAAAGTGAATATGGGGAGGCTGCTGAAGGCCTTCTTCACCTGAGTGAACAACAAGATTAGCCTGGTTTATCTGTTAAAGAAACCATGGCTGACATCGTGAAGAAGGTTGGGGCAAGCTATGATCCAAAGAAGCACAAAGCTTCTTCTCGAAAGACTTCAACCGCTTCTAAGCCAACAAATAAGAGCAAGGTGTCATCTCCTAAGTTTACTGTCCCTTCAGTACCAAAGGTGAGAGCTACCAGAAGCAGGGTAAATCAAAGTGAGGCAAAGTTGCAGAAAGCCTTAGAGGCAAGCAAGAAAAAAAAGAAGGAAAAGGGAAAATCTAATGTAGTGGAAAGTTCTGTGTCTGCAGAAGAAGAAGAGGAGGAGATGGAACTTGTCCATCAGGAGAGAGGTACAACTGTGGAGGTTCCGACTCCCACACTAAAACGATCCAAGGCTTCTACAAAGAAGTCTTCAGAACCTGTATCTACTGAACCCTCCCTGACTTAAGACCTAGGTCTGCAGTCAAAGGGAACCAAGTGAAAGTTCCTGAAGATGAAGAAGAAGAAGAAGAAGAAGAAGAATAATGGAGTGGAGAGGAAGAAGAAGAGGAATCTTAAAAAGAACATGACACATTTGTCCTTTTTGGCCGGAGAAAGATCTTGAAAGGAAGAATTCTGAAAGAGCTGGAGGAGCCAGACATAAAAAAAGTGGTTGATGCCCTAGATGCACAGGGGTGGAAGGACATTGTTCTCCAACTAGATGGCAGGCTGGCAAGAAAAGAGTTAATCGGGTTTATGGAAATGCCACTGTGGTGAATGGGGTAGTCACCATCTTTGTGAGGGGAGTAGTGGTGCAGTTTGATGCACCTAAATTGGGCAGAATTCTAGACATACCCTATGAGGACTATGATGATTACACTAGGCAAATGTGGCCTTGTCTAGATTCTCTCCCTTCTGCTCTCCAAATCACCAGAAATTTCCGTGACACCAAGTCTACTGAAGAAGTGCCTGCGGCAAGGTTTGTGCAAAAGAGTGAGATGAAGCCTGAGCATAAGGTGCTATTTGAGTTTGTGAACAAATGCTTGCTGCCCAGACAGGAGAGAAGGCATACTGCAAATTATATGGACCTGGTCTTTCTGGAGTGTCTTGTGAGAGGAAAGCAGATTAATTGGCCTTCTTTCATTGTCAAACTGCTGGATAGATTCAACAATGGCTCCAAGGCCCATGCCACTCCTTATGGGTTTATACTGACAACTGGCTTGGCCAAGTTGAATATTCCATTGAAAAAGTGGGAGATGGCCTCCAACAAAGAGCATTTTGGTATCAAAACTCTGCAGGCTTGTGACTATCTACTAAGCGTAACACCAGTTGAACATGGTTCATCACCGAAGACTCCTGTGAACAGCAAGGTTAGGGCATTGGTTCAAGACTGTGGAACAAAAGCTGCAGAAATTGCTAAGCTCCAAGCTTGCATTGCTGAACTAGAAAGTGAGAGAAATGGCCTCAAAGTAGAGCTAGCAAAGGAAAAGGAAAAGAGTGATGGGATGCTCTAGACAATGCTCAACCTTCTTCAATCCCAACCCTCTAGTTCCTCCAAGCCCTAGGCTTTCCAGTTCCTATCTTAGAACCAGTTTAGAAACCCACTAAGTGGCCCAGATTCGGGACTTTTCTCTTTTTTTTCCTCATGGATGGATGTTTGTTTTTCTTTCTTTTTGTGGTCTATTTTGTAGAAACACCTCCTAATCAATGACAATGTTCTTTGTTTTCTCTTGTTCTATGAAACTTCTGATCTTAATAGTTAAATTTTTTTGTTAAGTTGATTATTGATTAACTGAATCATGTTTTCGCTTGCAGTTGCCCTAGTGGCCATTAGTAATTATTAATATCTGGGATTCATATAATATGCAATTTTTCAATGATGCCAAAAGGGGGAAGAGATATTGTTCTTTACTTTGTATTCTGAAATAAAGTGATATTTATAACCTGATTAAACCTCGTCCTTAATGATAAGTTAAAGTAAAGTGTGATAATTAAGCTGAGTTCCACAAGTTCTCTGATCCATAAAAGCACTGAGTTTGTCATCATAAAAAATGGGGAATTTGTTGGCCAAAAAACTTGTGGCATCTGTCGAATGATCACGAGATGAATCTCGTCAATGCGACTATACGAACGGTCTGTCTCTGAACCTATTTTTTGTTGGTTAAGTTCTCCGCTATCCTCTCTATAGATGTGATTTTTTAGGGATTGACCTTGATGCCTCATTGTGATACTAGGAAGCCTAGGAATTTATCTAAGGTCATGCCGAATGTGCACTTACCAGGATTCAGTTTCATTCTGTATTGCCTGAGTATATCGAAGTCTTCTTTCAGGTGGTCGATGTGATCTTCTTTCCATTTTGACTTGAACAACATATCGTCTATGTGGACCTCCATGGTTTTGCCAAATTTGTCTTTGAACATTTTTATCACCAATATTTTATATGTCGGCCATGCATTTTTTAGTCCAAAAGGCGTCATCCTGTAGCAATACGTTCCTTAATGGGTGAAGAAGGTGGTTTTTTCCTGGTGCTTCTCCTCCATGAGGATCTGGTTATAGTCCGAGTATGCGACTAAGAAGTTCGGCAATTCGTACCCGGTTGTTGCGTCAATGAGCTAACAGATATGGGTAGTGGGAATGAGTTTTTAGGCATGCTTTGTACAAATCTTTGAATTCTACGCACATATGACATTTCCCGTTCTTCTTTTTCACCATTACCACATTAGTGACCCATTGGGGGTATTTTGATTCCTTAATGGAGCCATTTTCTAGTAGTTTTTCAACCTCTTCGTAGACTGCATTGTTTATTATGGAATTGAACTTATGCCTAACTTGCCTTATCGGGGCGGATAGATCGATGTTCAACTTGTGTGATGCTATTTCCTTCGGGATACATGGCATGTCTGCATAGGAAAAGGAAAACAATTCTGCGTTATTAGTTAAAAAATTACGAAACTTATCTGGTTCATGAAGCATGTGGAGGATGTAGGCTTTCTTGTTGTGGTCCTTATTATCAAATTGGATGGGGTCGAGATCTTCCATGGTTGATCCAGAGGTCTCTACCCTTTGGGGATCCCTGATGACGTCTTCCTTTTCATAACACTTTAACCTCGACCCTATTAATTGTTACGCCTCTTTTTCTTTGCCCCTCATTTGTTCGATAGTCGTAATGTCTAGGGCAATGCGGTAGCATTATCGAGATGTGTGTTATTCTCCTCTCATGCTGAATATTCCCCGCGAGGTTGGAAGTTTGAAGTTTGGTATAACCTGGAAGGGAATGGCCCCCATGGCATGTATTCAGGGTCGTCCTATTATGGCATTGTACGTCGTATCCTGATCCATGATATGGAACGTGGTTTCTAGGTTGACGCCTCCAGCTAGGATAGGGAGTGTGATTTCTCCAGATGTTTGTTCATCTTTATTGTTAAAACCAGTTAGCAAGATGCAGCGTGGCACTACCTTATCCTCGAGTTTCATCTGTGCAAGTACTCAAGGATGGATAATGCATCACTCCCGTCGTCCACCATAATGTGGCTTAGATCTATATCCAATAATTGTAAAGTGATAACAAGGGAATCATAGTGAGGGAAAACCAAACCTTGGGTATCCGACTTATCGAAGATGATACTTTGCTCGAGTTCATCATACCAATCATAAGTGATCGACCATTTGAGTTTGTGGGTCGCGGTGAACTTTACGCCATTGATTGACGCGTCGTCGCCACCCTCGATGATCATTTGTTTGGTATGAGTTGGTGAGGGTGGTTTTGGAAGCCCTTGGTGTTGTTCACGTCCTCGAGCAATGTTGGCCCTTCCTTGATCACTCAACAACTCTTTCAAGTACCCTTGGTGAAGCATGTTCACAACCTCTTGTCTTAGAGTGATGCAGTCCTCGGTTTTATGACCTCACTCTTGGTGGAATTCACAGAAGGCCTTTGATTTCCTAGTGCTTGGGATGGACCTCATCTTTTGTGGCCACTTCACTTTTGGGCCGAGCTTCTCCAATGCGTAAACTATTTTTGAAGGTGACACAAAAATTGTGAGCGGATAGTAAATGGGGCATAACCGTCTCGCTCTAGTAAGTCCATGTCCTTGGCCTAGATGGGCCTTCCTTATGATGGGAGGTGGAAGGATGGTACCCCTGATATATGGTCGATGCCTTTCTCGGTTGGGTCATAGAGCTGCTACATCTCTTCTGGAATCATTTCTTTGGTCTTTCCTGGACTCGGCATGCACCGAAATGAACCGTTGGGTCAGTCCATTTAGTTCATCCTCATCAACATGGACTTCGGCACAATAGGCATTGTATATATCATCCCAAGTGGTTGGGGGATATTTCATAAGTCGACTTAGAAACTTTCTAGTCGCCCACGAATCATTTCTACTCAGCCCGTTTTGGAAATATTCTACAACCATGCCTTCTAATACATTTGGTAAGGTCATCCTCACATGGTTGAATTAAGCGAGGAAGTCCCTCAGTCCCTCTCCAAGTGATTTTTTGATAGCAAATATATTGTTCACTCTCACCTCCACCCTTTTAGCTACGGAATGAGCCGTTATGAACTTGTCGACCATCTTTTCAAATATTTCAATAGAGTGCACAAGCAACTGTGAATACCATGTTGATAAGCCCTCGGTGAGATTTTCGCCAAAAAGTTTCAACAGGATGGAGGACACTCTTTATTTGTCAAGATCGTTTCCCTTTACCACAGTGACGTAGTAGCTCACATGATCCTCGCAGTTGATTGTACCATTGTATATTTTTAGGTAGGGCGGCACTTTGAATGTTTTGGGTATGTCATGCGGGGAGGCTTCATCGTTGTAGGGTTGTTCCACGAACCCACTTTGCATCTCTTTTTGGTAAGAGTTTTGGAGTACCTGATATTTTGTTTACACTTTGTTGATGCTCCTTCATTTGGTCTCGTAGTATATTTTTCTCGTTTTCCATTTCTTCCATCTTCCTCGGAATGGTTGTTAGGGTGTCATCACATGTATAACAAACATTGTGAGTGATTCTTGTTATTGGAGGGGGCGGTCATGCCGCTCGGTCGTTAATGGCACAACGTGAGTGCTCGCATTTTCTCCTATTATTTTTTGGGTGGGCGTGTCAAGGATGCTAGTCAACGTGTTCGTTAGCTAGGCCTCAAGTAGTTTCTTCACTGTAGATGGCGGTTCATCCGCCTAGACATGGAAGGCCCTTTACCATGGGACGTTGTGATAATATCATGAGGAAGGGGCGAGCCACTTCGCTTGGGAATGGTGTCTGATGTTACATCTTCACCCTCCGTTTCTGAAACCTTGTTGATGGTGTCTAAGAGATTGGTGATGAGATCGGCCACTGCCTTCATCCTTTCTTCTCTATACCTGTCATGTTAGATCTGTGTGTATAAGAGAGTGCGGGGTTTTTCGTTTATTTTTGGTAGTTATAGATCTAGCAGAAACTAAAATTTTAACTAGGAAATCCCTACAAACGATGCTAAATTGCTTGACCAAAAAAGGTAGATCTTTGGTTGAACTAATTAGTTTTATATAATGAGGGGTTAAACCTAATTAATAATAATAACTTCATATCTATAATCAGTCTAGGTGGATGATTCTGAACAGTGTTGGAAGAGAATAAATGCAACATATATTTAATGTTTCTATGTAAATAATGGGAGAGTAATATCAACCATTAAATAATAATATATGGTACTATAGTAAATAAGAATAATGATTCACCCAATATTAAATGAGCTGGATGATTCTTCCTTCTAACAATGACGAATGACAAATAAATATAACAATATCGCAGACTTTCTCGGATCAGATGGGAAAAGTATAGAACAATCAACAAAAACAAATATCTCTAGAAAGGTGTTGTTTGTATTTATCTAGAGAGAGTCTTCTTTTCAAGAGTGTTCTTGTCAGAGAATATTCTTCCCCTTTCACCTTATCTCTCTTTCAATTTATATGGAACATGCCCCCAGTCTATCCTAAAAGTATAGGTACAAAGAATATTCATTGGAATATTCTTCTAAAAATCCTATTACAAAACTAGCCATTACTGTCGCCTTCGATGCTTGACCTCGACCGTTATCGACTGCTAGGCTATAACACCCATTGTTTAGGTCATGACCTAGGCCATATTACTTTTTGTAATACCACTTCATTTTAAATCTCTTGAAGGCAAATTTAAACCCATACAATCATGTCACCACAGAGCCTACTTATCTTGTAGAAAATAATGGTTCGGAAGGCATAGCTACATGCAATGGTAAATGAATTCCAATTACTCATCTTGGTTCTACTGAAGTAACTGCATTAAATAATGCTTTTAAACTATTTGACACTTTGTGCCAAATATTATTTCGTTTCCAAAATTTTGTCAAGATTATTTGACACCAATTGAATTTTTTCCATTTTCTTTGTTTGTGAAGGACTTGAAAACGCGGAGTCCGCTAGCATACAAGGAGTAGAAAAGTGACTAGCTAACCTCACCAAGAATATCCAGCAAGACATATATTTCGCGATATTATGTCCTTGAGATGAAATATGACAAAGAAAAGTGAAAAGTTAAGATTATACGTACTATCCGTTGGGAGATGCGTTGTGCAACCCATGAAGTAGAAGGGAAAGGAGCTGCAGACTAAATACACATGCTGGAAAATGAACGTAGCAGCTTGTAACTTAGGGGTGACATGTGGGCCGGTCGAAGCCCTAAACGGGCCAAGTGGGTCGCTCCAAACGGTCCTGGTCCCGGGCCAGTTGATCTCGCCCAATTTACACCTTTGTTCGAGGATATGAAACGGTCGATGCAATAGTAATATCAAACAGAGTCGGGGTCGAATTCCATAGGGAGCTATATGAATGTGATAAAATAGTACTATATATTTGAATTAAGCACGTGAAGTATCTAAATTGCACTTCCACAAAAATGGTTTGTTTTTAATTCTAAAATTATGCTATAGATTTCAATTCTAAAAATATGAAACTAGAAAATATTGTTTTTGGTTGTTTTTCAAATATTGTAAAAGGCCTAGGGGTACGACCTTCACCTAGGTGTTTGCTTAATGGGTTGTAAACTTTAAAGCTTGTTTTGTTGGTCGGGGGTTATATTATAGCTATCAACACTCAGTTACCCACTCAATACCTCTCGGTAAGAGAGTGATTTTTCCCAGTTTGACTTTCTCAAGTCAAAATAGATATTGAAACAAAACAGTTGATAAAATGCTCAAGCCATATTTTACTATCTCTAGGTTCAACAGCCAAGTTTTTCTAGACTACGTCTCTCTTACTCAAGTAGAGACCAAGTCAAATAGGCATAAACTAATGTTTACTACCATTAATTGTACAAAAAAAAAAGCAAGAACAAGGCTAAATAATAAACACCCAACCATAAATAAGCCATAAATCAAACACGCATTAGGTTTACACACTTGGGTAGGGTCACAACCCTAGTTGAAAATATAGCTACTCATAATGGGTATAGAAGAAAATAGAGAACAAAAGATAATAAAGCTCATATTGAAAGATTAGAAGACAAAAATCCAGTGTTAAATCACTAAACTAAGCTAAAGTTGGCTACAACATTAAAGAAATACAGCTATAGGAGGTCCAATATTTAAAACTTAACCTAATTTTGTGAAACTAGTCTATTTAAATAAAGTTGGAAATTTCAGACGAAATTACTCTTTCGGAGGTTCTGCGGCCGCAAAATTCCATGTGCGGTCTACTTCGCTTGAGTCTTGGATGGAGTTGGATTTTGCGGCCGCATTATTTTGGATTTTGGCCGCATGTCTCTTGTTTTGCAGTCCGCACAAATCTGAGTGCGGCTGCATTGGGCCATTCTGTTGTAATGACCCGGCCGGTCGTTTTTGGAATTTACACCCCAATCCCCCATTAACTGCTTTTCCTAAGTCCATTTATGCTATTTCGGTTTACCGGGACGTTTGGTATTAGGATTCGGAGTGTCTTGGGACACTTAGTCCATTAATAAGAGCTTAAGAATTGAAAAATGGCTCGTATTCAAAACAATGTGAAGATGACCTCAGAATGGAAATCTGATGGTTCCGTTAGCTCCGTTAGGTGATTCTGGGGTTGGGAGCGTGTTCGAAATGTAATTTGGAGGTCCGTAGCTCATTTAGGCTTGAAGTGCCGAAGTTTGAAATTTCGAAGTTTCCGGTCCAATAGTGAATTTTTTATCCGAGGGTCAGATTGGAATTCCGGAAGTTGCTGTAGCTCCGACATGTCATTTGGGATATGTGTGCAAAATTCAGGTCATTCGAACGAGGTTTGGTTAGGTTTTTTGATCGAAAGCGTTTTTTTATAGAATTTGAAATTCTTAGGCTTGAATCCTTGATTTAATTGGGTTTCCAGTGTTGTTTGAGGTGTTATGAGGATTGGTACAAGTTCGAATAATTTATTAGGTGGTATTGGTGTTTTTAGTTGGAGTCCCGGGGGGTTCCGGGATGATTTCGGATGCTCAACGGACAAAGTTTGGAGTTAGAAGGAAAAGTTGCAGCAGACTTCTGGTATTTTCGCTTCTGCGGTTTGGGAGCCATAGAAGCGGAGACGCATAAGCGGCCATTTCACCGCCGAAGCGGAGCCGCATAATTGGCCATTTTACCGCATAAGCGGATTTTGCCCCACCTCAGGAGAACCGCAGAAGCGGTCTCCTTTCTGCGTAAGCGGAACCGCAAATGCGGTTATTAGTCCACAAAAGAGGACCTTGGCTATTTTAGTTTACCGCAAAAGCGGAAATCACATGTCTGAAAAAGGGAAATCCGAGGGTTTATTTCAAAGTTAGAAAAATCAATTGAAAGCTCGGGAGAAGGCGATTTTGAGTGGATTTTGAAGAGAAGATCATTGGATAACGTTGCTTTGATCCCTTCTAGTTATATTCCATCATTTCTTAGCTAAATCAACCATTAGAATTCAAATTCAAAGTCTAAAATTGGGAAAAATGGGTGAAACTTCCTAGACTTAATTTTGTGATTTTGAGTGGTCATTTAACCTCCGATTTGGGAGATTTTTATATGGTTAAACTCGTGAGAGTACGAGGGTTCTCAAAATATGAAAATTATTTGATTCCG
Source organism: Nicotiana glauca (assembly GCA_026770625.1). NCBI lineage: Eukaryota > Viridiplantae > Streptophyta > Magnoliopsida > Solanales > Solanaceae > Nicotiana > Nicotiana glauca. The sequence continues at coordinate 54,447 of MU701948.1, read as the reverse complement.
AGATGTTGGCTGGAGGGGTATTTTGATTATTTTACCTATTTTCGCGCCCTAGCTTTAATTTTAATAGTGGAATGAGTTGCTTACAATATTGTTTATGATTTGTAATTGAATTGAATAGATTTGGGCCATTTGGAGTCGGATACTCGTGACAAGGGCATCGTTCCCTAGTTGATTTCGCACCGGTTCGAGGTAAGTGGCTTGCCTAACCTTGTGTGGGGGACTTCATCCCTTAGGATGTGATAATTGGTAATTGAATGCCTTGTACGCGAGGTGACGAACGCGTACTTGAGCTAATTGTTGAAACCCGGATTTTTACTTAAATACTTGATTTGGATTTTCTTTCATATTTGCCTTACTTTACTTGCTATTATAGCCTGTGCTAGCGTAGAAGAGCATGTTTAATTGATCCAAGTTGCATGTTTGTTTAAATGTGTTAACTGTGATTACGTGGAGCATGTTAGGCCAGTATTATTTGTTGCCTTGTATTGTTGTACTTCAATTTCTAAATATTTCTCTGATGTTGGTTGCGCATTTACATTGGGACTACATATGCGGGATTCTGGGAGCTCCCCCTTGTTTGTTTACTTTGGGACTACGAGTATGATTCCTGGGAGATCCCCCTGCACTTTTTCTTTGGGACTACGGGACGGTATCCCGGGAGCTCCCCCTGCACTCTTATTTTGGGACTACGGGACGGCATCCCGGGAGATCCCCCTGCACTTTTATTTTGGGACTACGGGACGGTATCCCGGGAGATCCCCCTGCACTTTTATTTTGGGACTACGGGACGGCATCCCGGGAGATCCCCCTGCACTTTTATTTTGGGACTACGGGACGGTATCCCAGGAGATCCCCTGCACACTGATGATTGGAATACGGGACGGTATCCTGGGAGATCCTTTTATAATGATATGAGAATTGGACTACGGGACGGCATCCCGGGAGATCCCCCTGCACTTTTATTTTCGGACTACGGGACGGTATCCCGGGAGATCCCCTGCACACTGATGATTGGACTACAGGACAGTATCTCGAGAGATCCTTTGATATTGATACGATAATTGGACTATGGGACGGTATCCCGGGAGATCCATTGGACAGTTGAGAAAAGGGCTACAGGACGGTATGGGAGACCCTCATCGGTATTCTTGTAAATTTAGTTGTATTTACTCTGTGTTTCTGTTTGTCTTGTAGTATTATATTTCATTGAACTGTCTTACCACACTGTTGTGTTCATTAGTTCTCATCAGACTTCAACACTGTTAATATTTTGCTATTTTATTGTTTCTGTCTCAGTAGGGCCCTGACCTTTCCTCGTCACTACCCAACGGAGGTTAGGCTTGGCACTTACTAGTACCGCTGTGGTGTACTCACGCCTCTTCTGTGCATGTTTTCATGTGCAGATCCAGGTACCTCTACGCAGACACACTACCAGTAGCTGCAGGAGAATTTTCGGAGACTTGAGGTATATCTGCCGCGTCCGCAGGTCGAAGAGTCTCCCGTTCACTCTACCTTTTAGTTAGCTAGATGATATTCCGATTATCCTTGATATAGACATTTCCGAATGATTAGAGCAATATTATGTTTCATTCTTAGTCTGTGTTGCCCATGGGTTTCCGGGTCTTTGGGAATAGTTTCATATCTTTAAAGTGTTAAAGTGTATGTACCAGACGGCAACTGTATACATTATTCATGTTATTTAGTTTTGATTATAAATTCCACAAATGTTGTTACTTTCGCAATGTGTTAGGCTTACTTGGTCTAGAGACTAGGTGCCGTCACGACGTGATCACAATAGGTGAACTAGGGTCGTGACAAGTTGGTATCAGAGCTCTAGGTTCATAGGAGTCACGAGTCACATGCCGATTTATTAGAGTCTAGCTAATCGGTATGGAGATGTCCGTATTTATCTACGATAGGCTATGTAATTGTTTAGGAAAATCTTCATTTCTTTCGAGTTCCTTGTCGTGCGATATTTTGACACCAATTCTAAACTTATGTCTTCTATTCTCTCACCGATGGTGAGGATACGTGCTACACGAAAGGACCAGGCACCCGTACCCCCTGCTGCCACCGTTAGAGGCTAGGGCCGGGGTAGAGGTCGAGGATGCACCCGAGGTGCAACCATAGCACCTGCGCATGCTGCCGCTGAGGTACCACCAGTAGTTCCAGTTGGAGCACAGGCACCTAGTACACCTACTACACCTACTTCTACTTTAGCACTCCAGGAGACCCTGGCTCAGTTTATGAGCATGTACACTACTTTGGCTCAGGCGGGGTTACTTCCCCTTGATGCAACCATATATCATGCGGGGAGAGCGGCACCGACTCCTGTAGCCCGCACTCCTGAGCAGAGAGTGCCGATGGAGCAGGTTCCAGAGGTTATTCCTGTACCGCCTGCAGCACCAGTACAGCCCAGGAATAGGTCTGCTGTCTCAGAGGACGAGCAGTGTAGGCTGGAGAGGTTTAAGAAATATGATCCCATAGTGTTCAGTGGCCTAGCTTCGGATGACACCTTGGGATTCTTGGAGGAGTGTCATCGCATTCTTCGTACTATGGGCATAGTAGAGTCTAGCGGGGTTTCTTTCACCGCCTTTCAGCTTCGGGGAGCCGCCTATGATTGGTGGCATACTTATGAGTTGGATAGTTCAGTCGAGTCTGCCTCACTGACTTGGACCCAATTCTCCGACATGTTTATGAGGGAGTTTGTTCCCCAGAGCCTCAGGAATTCATGGCGCGTGGAGTTTGAGCATTTGTGCTAGGGTGCTATGATAGTCTAAGAGTATGCCATCCGTTATACCCGGTTGGCCAGACATGCACCGGATTTGGTCGCCACAGTTCGGGAGAGAGTTCAGAGGTTTATCGAGGGTCTTATTCCTCCCATCCGGTCCAGCATGGATCAAGAGTTAGAGATGGATATTCCTTACCAGCAGGTAGTGAGCATTGCTAGGCGGATTGAGGGTATGCTTGCCAAGGAGCGAGGGGAGAGGGAGGCCAAGAGGTCTCGAGAGTCGGGTCACTACTCTGGTGCCCGTACTTCATCAGCCGGTCGTTATGGTAGGGGTTATTCTGGTTGTCCTGTTCATTCAGCCTTGCCAGCAGCCGATAGTACTCCAGCTCCACTAGCACCTCAGGAGCCTTATTATGCGCCTCCAGTTTCTAGCGCGCCTCCTGCGCGGGGTACTTCCAGATGTCAGTCTAGCGGACCTAGCTCCAGTCAGTCACATCCACCACGTCCTCCCAGAACTTGCTTCAAGTGGGGCGATACACGTCACTTGGTTAGGGACTGCCCCAGACTTAGTAGGGGTGCATCTTCATAGACTGCTCAGCCACAGCGTGCTTCTCAGAGTTCTTAGGCTATGGTTCTAGCTCCCACTGCTGCCCCACCTGCCCAGCTAGCCAGGGGCGGAGGCTGGGGAGATAGAGATCACCCTCGTGAGAGGGGTCGGGCAAGATATTATTGTATTCCTGCTCATACCGAGGTGGTTGCCTCCAATTCTGTTATCACAGGTATTATTCTGGTTTGTCACAAAGAGGCATCGGTTCTATTCGATCCCGAATCTACTTATTCATATGTGTCATCTTATTTTGCTTCACATTTGGGTGTGCCTCGGGATTCTTTAAGTGCCCCCGTTTATGTTTCTCCTCCTGTGGGAGATTCTCTTGTTGTGGACCGCATGTACCGGTCGTGTTTGGTTACTATTCGTGGTTTTGAGACCAGGGCTGATCTTTTATTACTCGGTATGGTTGACTTTGATATTATTCTGGGCATGGACTAGTTGTCGCTCCATCATGCTATTCTTTATTGTCACGCCAAGATCGTGATGCTGGCTATGCCAAGTATTCCACGTATTTAGTGGAGTGGTACTTTAGATCATACTCCCAGCAGGGTTATTTCTTTCCTTAAAGCTCAACGTATGGTTGAGAAGGTATATGTTGCTTATTTAGCTTATGTGAGAGATGTCAATGTTGATACCCTTTCTATTGATTCAATCCCAGTGGTACGGGATTTCCCCGATGTGTTTCCAGCTCATCTTCCGGGCATGCTGCCCGATAGAGATATTGATTTTGGCATTGATCTGTTGTCGGGCACTTTGCCCATTTCCATTCCCCCATATCGCAAGGCTCCTCCTGAGTTGAAGGAGTTGAAGGATCAGTTGCAGGAATTGTTGGGTAAGGGTTTCATTCGACCCAGTGTTTCACCATGGGGAGCCCTTATATTGTTTGTAAAAAAAAAGGACGGTTCTATGCGTATGTGCATTGATTATCGCTAGTTGAACAGAGTTACAGTGAAGAACCGATATCCTTTACCTCGTATTGATGATCTGTTTGATCAGCTTCAGGGCGCACAAGTGTTTTCCAAGATTGATTGCGCTCAGGTTGCAATCAGTTGAAGATTCGGGAACCAGATATCTCAAAGAATGCCTTCAAGACTCGGTATGGTCATTACGAATTCCTTGTTATGTCTTTTGGGCTGACTAATGCCCCGACAATTTTTATGCATTTCATGTACAGTGTATTCCGGCCATATCTTGATTTATTCGTGATTGTTTTTATTGATGATATTCTGGTATATTCCCGGAGTCGGGAAGATCATGAGCAGTACCTGAGGGTAGTGCTTTAGACTCTGAGGGAGAAAAGATTGTATGCAAAGTTCTCCGAATATGAGTTATGGCTGAGTTCTGTGGCATTCCTAGGCCCCGTGATGTCGAGTGAGGGCATTCGAGTGGATCCGAGGAAGGTGGAGGCCGTGCAGGGTTGGCCCATGCCCTCCTCAGCTACTGAGATCCGCAGTTTCCTTGGTTTGGCGGGTTATTACCGTCGCTTTGTGGAGGGGTTCTCATCGATCGCGGCCCCTATGACTAGGTTGATTCAGAAAGGTGTCCCATTTCAGTGGACAGAGGAATGTGAGGCGATCTTTCAAAAGCTCAAGACAGCTTTGACTTCAGCCCCAATCTTGATGTTGCCTACCGGTTCGGGGTCCTATACATTTTATTGTGATGCCTCACGGATTGGACTTGGAGCGGTATTGATGCAGGACGGTAGGGTGATTGCCTACGCGTCCCGACAGTTGAAGGTGCATGAAAATAACTACCCTTTCCACAATCTTGAGTTAGCTGCAATTGTTCACGCCTTGAAGATCTAGCGTCATTATTTGTATGGGGTGCCTTGTGAGATTTACACTGACCATCGGAGTTTGCAACACTTGCTTAAGCAGAAGGACCTGAATATGCGTCAGAGGAGATGGTTAGAGTTGTTAAAGGATTATGATATAACTATTCTTTATCACCCGGGCAAGACCAATGTGGTTACCGATGCCTTGAGTCGCCGGGCAGAGAGTTTGGGGAGTTTGGCATTTCTACCAGCCTCAAAGAGACCTATGGCGATGGTTGTTCAACCTTTAGCCAGGCAGTTCATGATATTGGATCTTTCAGAGGCAGTCGGGTTCTAGCCTGTGTGGTTTCTCGGTCTTCCCTATTTAATCGCCTCAGGGAGCGACAGTTTGATGACCCTCATTTGCTTGTCCTTCGGGACAGAGTTCGGCGTGGAGATGCCAGAGATGTTACCATCGGGTATGATAGAGTGTTGAGGATGCAGGGCCAGATTTGTGTTCCAAATGTCGATGATCTTCGAGAGTTGATTCTAGCTGAGGCCCATAGCTCGCGGTATTCCATCCATCCGGGTGCCGCGAAGATGTATCAGGACTTGAGGCAGCACTACTGGTGGAGGCGGATGAAGAAGGATATAGTTGACTACATGTCTAGATGCCTCAACTCCCAGAAGGTGAAGTATGAGCACCATCGCCCGGGTGGGTTGCGATAGCAGATTGAGATCCTAGAGTGGAAGTGAGAGCGTATCACCATGGACTTCGTATCTGGACTCCCACGGACCGTGAGGAAGTTTGATTCTATTTGGGTCATTGTGGATCGGCTGACAAATTCCGATCATTTCATACCTGTATTTACTACTTATTCATCAGAGCGGTTGGTGGAGATTTATATCAGAGAGATCGTCCGGTTGTATGGTATTCCAGCTTCTATCATCGCGGTTCTGGTGAGCCGTGCATCAGGAGTTAGGCACTCGAGTGGAGTTGAGCATGGGATTCCACTCCCAGAGGAACGGACAATCCGAGCGCACTATTCAGATTCTGGAGGATATGCTCCGTGCGTGTGTGATTGAGTTTGGAGGGTCATGGGACCATTTCCTGCCACTGGCGGAGTTTTCTTATAATAACAGCTATCAGTCCAGCATTCAGATGGCACCGTATGAGGCTTTATATGGTAGGAGGTGCAGATCTCCGGTGGGTTGGTTCGAGCCGGGTGAGGCCAGATGGCGCCGTATGAGGCTTTATATGGTAGGAGGTTAGGATGTGATGGAGAAGGTTAAAGTGATTCAGGACAGACTCCGGGCAGCCCAGTCCAGACAGAAGAGTTACGTGGACAAGAAGGTTCATGATGTGGCATATATGGTTGGCGAGGTTTGGAAGGAAGGGGAAGCTGAGTCCGAGATTTATTGGGCCTTTTGAGATCTTCAGGCGAGTTGGGGAGGTTGCTTATGAGCTTGCCTTGCCTACCAGCGTAGCCGGAGTTCATCCGGTATTTCATGTTTCGATGCTCCAGAGATAGCATGGTGACCCATCGCACGTGTTGGATTTTAGTTCAGTCCAACTGGAGAAGGATCTATCTTATGTTGAGGAGCCAGTGGCCATTTTGGATAGGCAGATCAGAAAGTTGAGGTCAAAGAACATCGCTTCAGTGATGGTCCAGTGGCGGGGTCAGCCGGCCGAGGAGGCAACTTGGGAGACCGAGTAGGATATGCGCAGCCAGTACCCTAATCTTTTTGCTACTTCTGGTATGCTCTCTATGCTCGTTCGAGGACGAACGAATGTTTAAGTGTAGGAAGATGTAATGACCCAGCCGGTCTTTTATCGAATTTACGCCCCAATCCCCCATTAACTGCTTTCTCTAAGTTTATTTCTGCTATTTTCGTTTTCCGGGACGTTCGGTATTAGGATTCAGAGTGTCTTGGGACACTTAGTCCATAAATGAGAGCTTATGAGTTGAAAAATGGCCCGTATTCGGAACAGTGTGAAGATGACCTCGGAATGGAAATCTGATGGTTCCGTTAGCTCCGTTAGGTGATTTCGGGGTTGGGAGCGTGTTCAGAATGTAATTTGGAGCTCCGTAGCTCATTTGGGCTTCAAATGCCGAAGTTTGAAATTTTGAAGTTTCCGGTCCAATAGGGAATTTTTGATCCAAGGGTGGGATTGGAATTTCAGAAGTTGCTGTAGCTCCATCATGTCATTTGGGATGTGTGTTCAAAATTTTAGGTCATTCAGACGAGGTTTGGTTAGGTTTTTTATCGAAAGCGTATTTTGATAGAATTTAAAGTTCTTAGGCTTGAATCCTTGATTTAATCGGGTTTCCAGTGTTGTTTGAGGTGTTATGAGGATTGGTAGAGGTTGGAATAAGCTATTAGGTGGTATTTGTGTTTTTGGTTGGAGTCCCGGGGGGTTCCGGGATGATTTCGGATACTCAACGGGCAAAGTTTGGAGTTAGAAGGAAAAGTTGCACTAGGCTTCTGGTATTTTTGTTTCTGCGGATTTGGAGCCGCAGAAGCGGAGACGCATAAGTGGCCATTTCACCGCAGAAGCGGAGCCACGTAAGAGGCCATTTTACCGCATAAGCGTTTTTTGCCCCACCTCAGGTGAATCGCAGAAGCGGTCTCCTTTTCGCGTAAGCGGAACCGCAAACGCGGTTATTACTCCGCAAAAGCAGACCCTAGAATTTTTAGTTGGACCACAAAATCGGTTAGTCCCACCGCAAAAGCGGGACCACAGAAGCAGTCCCTAGACCGCAAAAGCGGAAATCACAGGTCTAAGAAAGGGAAAATCCGAGGGTTTATTTCAAAGTTAGGAAAATCAACTAAGAGCTCGGGAGAAGGCGATTTTGAGTGGATTTTGAAGAGAAGATCATTGGGTAATGTTGCTTTGAACCCCTCTAGTTATATTCCATCATTTATTAGCTAAATCAACCATTAGAAATCAAATTCAAGGTCTAAAATTGGGGAAATGGGTGAAACTTCCTAGACTTAATTTTGTGATTTTGAGTGGGCATTTGACCTCCGATTTGGGAGATTTTTATATGGTTAGACTCGTGAGAGTACGAAGGTTCTGAAAATGTGAAAATTATTCGATTCCGAGACATTGGTTGGAGGGGCATTTTGGTCATTTTACCTATTTTCGAGCCCTAGCTTTAATTTTAATTGTGGAATTAGTTGCATACAAAATTATTTACGATTTGTAATTGAATTGAATAGATTTGGGCCATTTGGAGTCGGATACTCGTGAAAAGGGCATCGTTCCCTAGTTGATTTCGGACCGGTTCGAGGTAAGTGGCTTGCCTAACCTTGTGTGGGGGACTTCGTCCCTTAGGATGTGATAATTGGTAATTGAATGCCTTGTACGTTAGGTGACGAGCGCGTACTTGAACTAATTGTTGAAACCCAGATTTTTACTTAAATACTTGATTTGGATTTTCTTTCATATTTGCCTTACTTTACTTGCTATTATAGTCCGTGCTAGCGTAAAAGAGCATGTTTAATTGATCCAAGTTGCCTGTTTGTTTAAATGTCTTAACTGTGATTATGTGGAGCATGTTAGGCCAGTATTATTTGTTGCCTTGTATTGTTGTACTTTAATTTTTGAATATTTCTCTGGTGTTGGTTGCGCATTTACATTGGGACTACGGATACAGGATTCCGAGAGCTCCGCCTTGTTTGTTTACTTTGGGACTACGGGTTTGATTCCCGGGAGATCCCCCTGCACTTTTACTTTGGGATTATGGAACGGTATCCTGGGAGATCCCTCTGCACTTTTATTTTGGGATTACGGGACGGCATCCCAGGAGATCCCCCTACACTTTTATTTTGGGACTACGGGATGGTATCCCGGGAGATCCCCTGCACACTGATGATTGGACTACGGGACGGTATCCCGGGAGATCCTTTGATATTGATATGAGAATTGGACTACGGGACGGTATCCCGGGAGATCCATTGGATAGTTTAGAAAAGGGCTACAGGACGGTATCCTGGGAGACCCTCGTCGGTATTCTTGTAAATTTAGCTGTATTTACTCTGTGTTTCCGTTTGTCCTGTAGTATTATATTTTATTGAACTGTCTTACCACACTGTTGTGTTCATTAGTTCTCATCAGACTTCAACATTGTTAATATTTTTCTATTTTATTGTTTCTGTCTCAGTAGGGCCCTGACCTTTTCTCGTCACTACCCAATCGAGGTTAGGCTTGGCACTTACTGAGTACCGTTGTGGTGTAATCACGCCTCTTCTGCACATGTTTTCATATGCAGATCCAGGTACCTCTATGCAGGCGCACTACCAGTGGCTGCAGGAGCATTTTCGGAGACTTGAGGTATATCTGCTGCGTCCGCAGGCCTAAGAGTTTACCTCTCACTCTACCTTCTAGTTAGCTAGATAATATACCATTTCTCCTTGATATAGACATTTCCGGATGATTAGAGAAATATTATGTTTCATTCTTAGTTTGTGTTGCCCGTGGGTTCCGGGTCTTTGGGAATAGTTTCATATCTTTAAGTGTTAAAGTGTATGTGCCAGACGGCAACTGTATACATTATTCATGTTATTTAGTTTTGATTATAAATTCCGCAAATGTTGTTACTTCCGCAATGTGTTAGGCTTACCTGGTCGTGGAGACTAGGTGCCGTCATGACATATTCACAATTGGTGAACTAGGGTCGTGACAAGTGCGGGCGACACAATTCTTACTGTGGCTGCGTGCTTGACTTCTGCGACCGCACAATTGTTGTGCGATCCACATTTCCTTTAGGCTTGAAATGGGACCTCTCTGAACTTGAGCTATAGCATAGATTTTGTATCCGTGCGATCCGCACTTCACACTTAGACCCTGTTGGATTTCCTTCATAATCTGCTGCCGCGGATGGAATTCTGCTGTCTGCACTTGGGCCTGTGTGCCTGATTGTTGTCCTTGAGTTTAGATCACTTCTTTTTTAGTTGCATTTCATCTTTATGGCTCATTTCCTAATACTCCTGCAATTGAGCATATTTCATCAGTTTTAGGGGTTGTAATTAAACACTTTTAGACTAAAACAAAAGCAAAAAGGCGCTAATAAGTAGTTAAAATCCCCACTTATCATCGGTCCTTAAATAAATGGGACTACCAGTCCCGGACTAAATGATATTTTTTAAGAATCGGCTTGGGACCGGGCCCACAAACTCATGGTTCGGGGATAAATGTACCAGGCCTGCGGGCCAAGTGGGCCCAACACACTGTTAATATTTTGCTGTTTTATTATTTCTGTCTCAGTAGGGCCCTGACCTTTACTCGTCACTACCTAACCGAGGTTAGGTTTGGCACTTACTAAGTACCGCTGTGGTGTACTCACGCCTCTTCTATACATGTTTTCATGTACATATCCAGGTACCTCTATGCAGGCGCACTACCAGTAGCTGCAGAAGCATTTTTGGAGACTTGAGGTATATCTGCCGCATCCATAGGCCGAAGAGTCTCCCTCTCACTCTACCTTCTAGTTAGCTAGATGATATTCCGTTTCTCCTTGATATAGACATTTCCGGATGATTAGAGCAATATTATGTTTCATTCTTAGTCTGTGTTGCCCGTGGGTTTTCGGGTCTTTTGGAATAGTTTCATACCCTTAAAGTGTTAAAGTGTATGTGCCAGATGGCAACTGTATACATTATTCATATTATTTAGTTATGATTATAAATTCCGCAAATGTTGTTACTTCCGCAATGTGTTAGGCTTACCTGGTCGTGGAGACTAGGTGTCGTCATGACATATTCATAATTGGTGAACTAGGGTCGTGACAAGTGCGGACGACACAATTCTTACTGCGGCCGCGTGCTTGACTTCTGCGACCGCACAATAGTTGTGCGATCCACATTTCCTTTAGGCTTGAAATGGGATTTCTCTGAATGTGAGCTGTAGCATAGATTTTGTGTCCGCACAATAATTGTGCGATCCGCACTTCACACTTAGACCCTATTGGATTTCGTTCACAATCTGCTACCGCAGATGGAATTCTGCGGTCTGCACTTGGGCCTGTATGCCTGATTGTTGTCCTTGAGTTCAGATCACTTCTTTTTGAGTTGCATTTCATACTTATGGCTCATTTCCTAATACTCCTGCAATTGAGCATATTTCATCAGTTTTCGGGGTTGTAATTAAACATTTTTAGACTAAAACAAAAGCAAAAAGGCGCTAATAAGTAGTCGAAATCCCCACTTATCATCGGTCCTTAAATAAACGGGCCTACCAGTCCCGAACTAAATGATATTTTTTAAGAATCGGCTCGGGACCGGGCCCACAAACTCATGGTTCGGGGCTAAACGTACTGGGCCCGCGACTAAGTGGGCCCAACGGCTAAATATTTATATTTTTTAAAATTAAATAGAAATTAGAGATAAAAAGATGTTAAAAAATATATAAGGCAATGCCTTGTAAATTTATTATAGAATTATGACCTATATTTTTTAATTTAAATTTAAAAACAAAAATATTGTAAAGATATATTCAAAGAAATGCCTTGTAATTTTGTTATAGATTTAAAAAATATGGCAATATCTTTCTTAGTTTTCCTTCCTCTATGGAATAAGCACAACAAGGTGCTAATACCACCATTGAGAAGAAAGAGAAACTAATCAAGATGTGCCAAATTAGAAGTTACATAAGACATACTAATATTTGTTCATACAAGTTACATGGTATCCCGTACAAACATCATAAATCCTTCAAGGTTTAGAGGAATTTTTGTTGGTGGTGGCGGAAAAGTAGCTTGGTCATTGACGCTTCCTATGTCGGGCGAAGTAGCATCCTCCGCAAGTCCAGCTAGCATTTCTTCGTAAGTTTCGTCTTCCTCTGGTTGTGATTCAGGAAGTCCAAAATTCTTCTTTCCGAAAATAGGGAAACTGTAACTATAAAAAGTTTGAGGTTAATACAATGTTGGGGCAGTTAAATGGCTATTTTTAAAATAGCTAACAACTATTCTTTTAAGTTGGGGCAGTTAAATGGCCAAATGGTCCCGATCCTAACGATTCAAAGCTAAGAACCGACCCACGAGACAGGCCCAACTCTAGTTGTCCTACCAGTCCCGGCCCATTTAGCATGTTTGGCCCGTAGTCCCGGACCGGACTACTTTCCACCCTATTGTAACTATTAATTAGATGTTCTCACCAATAAACCAACAACAAGCTAGTAGGATCTTACTAGTGGGGTCTGAGGAGGGTAGAGTATATGCAGACCTTACTCAAGAAGGCATAGATGCAATTTCTAATAGACTCTCGGCTCACAAAAGATAAAAAAATACAACAAAAAGCATACCAATCAGAAATTCTGAGCAAAAATACAAAACTAACAGTAAGTACTGTAATCAGAAAGCCGAAACGAAAGCAATAACCAATAATAACAGAAGTCAAGTGATACAACAATACACAGAGATAGTTTTTAATGTAAGTGTTTCTCTTAAACGTATATGCAAATATATAAGGTCGACAAGTAATATAGGATAATAAGTCCAAATACCGTACCCAAAGAGACTTGTGATTAACTATAAACTAAATTAAACCCAAAGAATTATTCTATTCAAGCAAATCCTAAGGTGTGAATATTTAACTAAAACTAATCTAGAGTAACAAACTAAGAGATTAAAGAAAACAAGTTGGGGAATGTAGATACGAATTTAATGAGAGACAATGTTCTAGAGCTTTGGGTTAGATAACAATCCCGTTGAGTTTTTTTACCTAAATTATTTAATTAATTTATCTAGTTTATCTGTTGAGAAGGTTAATATTACTCGTAGCCTTCTTCCGAAGTACTACTCACCTATTCAAGCTAACATAACGCCTATATTCCTAGGAAATTAGGATTAACAAGAACGAATTAATAATTCCCATATAATAACCAAGCGAGGTGATTAGGTATATTCCTATCCTAACCGCAAATCCGTTCCCGGTGCTCGAGTTCAAGATCTTGCAATCTTATATGTAATCTGGAATTCTCTATCCCGAGTTCAATCTTACATTCATAGATAGTATTCAATTGGTGATTAAGGAATTAAATAGCTAAAGGAAAGATTGAATAAATAAACCAATATGATAAAATAATAAGAACAATTCAAGTTTCAAACTACAACGTTCATGTAGCACCCAAAACTCTAGAACTAATAAACTATGAGATTAAAGGAAGAGAAGATAAAAACAAATTAGTTGGAAGCCTCCTCCAAGCATGGTTTGTGTTCCCGTAAGTGAATTCTCCTTCAACGACTGTTAAATCCCCCCAATAGGTTTAGAACCCCATTAATACATGTTGGGGGCGTGTAGGGTTGAAATCACCAAGTTCCAGCTAAATTAGGACAAAATTCGCCCATCAACGTCTCGCTTGGCGCCTGGCGCCATCCTGGACAGCTAACTTATTGGTCTTCTGTCAGTGGTGTTTTGGTTGGTGCATGGCGCCAACTTAGACACCAAACTCATATTCCTCAAAATTCGCATGACAATTTTTTAAATCACGTTCATTTGACTCCTGCACATACGAATATCAAGGAATTAGCTTAACTCATTGCAATTACACATTAGATCAACAAAGAATAGACCAAAATGTGAGGCTTTTTGGGCCGAACATCAATACCCACACTTAAACTCATGCTCGTCCTCGAGAAACCTAAACTTTACTACCTAAACCACACTACTCGAAATACCACATCTCGGAGGAGCATATGACCCTTAAGCACACTATACCTATTCCTATGGTTGATAGCAACATTAAGCTAGAGCATATGCAATCACATACGCTTTCCCTTTACTTATGCCATTATTTAAAGAAATTATTCACAACAAAGACAACATACTCATAACAACCTTAGCCTAAAAACTGACTTAATATCACAATGCACTCATGGCTTGAACACCCAACATCATAGAGAAATCTAATAATATTACTTATCTCTCGTGAAACTATGTGCCCTCACAACAAGAACAATAAAGTAAGTTTGAATCCACACATTTGAATCTCAGGATCAAACATAATTTAAGAACTCACATTTATTATCACTCACTCTCACCGAGAAGTCACATACATGAAAAGGTACCATAGGCTTGCCCATAATGTAAATCTCCACTAATGTAAGCTCACTCGGTCTAAAATAAATTAGGACTTTATATGGATGCAATGTAGACTAAGGGAGGGGTAGAATATATTTCGGATTAGTGGTTCACCCTCCTAAGCAATTTAACACATCACATGATAAAAATTAAGCGCAAATTCTTCAATCTAATTCAATTTCCCAAACAAGGTCACTCTTCAAAATTATTTTCTCTTTCTTTAGGCACTACTTTAATTTACATCCCAGTAGCAAGAATAAGACTCCAATTCATTCATCTCTATTTTTCCTTCACTTTTTCAGATTTTTCATTCTTTTTCTTCTTTCTTTTTCCCTCAATTTTTGTTAATGGTGTATTATTCTACACAATAAGTACACATTTTTTTCTTTCATTGATTCCACTCGAAAGTCATTCCACACTAAGTCATTACTTCTTCTAGCGCTCATTTTACAATTAAAGTGCCTTAAAAGGTAAAAAGATCAAAATAATGTTGATTAAGAACTAAAGGGTATAGGCTCGTAATATAGGTACCAAATAAAGGTTTATAGGCTCAAAAGAGTTTATTAGAGATCATTTTTATTTTTGATAAATAATTTAAGCTCAAAAAGATCCAAGAAGGCCCAAAATTATTTTTCAAACCGAGCATCACCTAAAATTTTGCTTCGACTCACATACTGGGTAAGTTCTAGACTCAATCAAAATAACATGGACTACACTAAATCTCACCACACATGGCACATGACTCATTAAGGATGGTCTAATTCCGACTCTCAAACAATGCAAGTATTCACAAAGCCACAATATATTAAGCATTAAGCACAAAGAAAATAATAGTATAGTTAAAGAGACATTGACGTCACAAAACATGTTATCCAATTTATACAAAGCATCATGAACAATTTCAAACGCGTTGGGGAGATACTCCACATGACAAAACCTAAATATGCTACTATCAAACAAGTCAAGGGAGCGTAAGTTCATCAATCATCCTCTTTTTATTTGCTAAATTTCTAATCTACTCTAAAAATAAAAAAATACTACTACCTGGTTCAAACTAGATCCCATAGAAAAGAATCGAGGCACAAAGAAACCCACCGAGGGTTATTACTACCTAAAGGAAAGAATTTGTTTTCTTATTGGACCTTGATCCCTCAAGTAAGTTGTCCACAAAATTCATTTTTGGGAAAAGTCCAAAAGTTTTGATTTTTTTAATTTTTTTTCTCATTTTTTAGCAAAACTACTACACTATACTAAGAAAAAAAACTACAACTAAGCTAAGATAGCACAAAGAATCAGCCAAACAATCTCCTCATCCCACACTTAAAATTGTGCAATTTCTTTAATGCACACTGTAAATAACAAGAGGGTAAAAAAAATCATGGTCTACCAAAGGCCAAAGCATTAGCATCTCACGCGATACTCAGGATTCTCCCAGATATGGTCCTTTGTGCGGGTACCTCACACTTAATTTCAACCACTTGCTCAAGTTTTCACACACCTATTAGCTTTGATTTCTTGCTCCTACTCCTACAAAATACAAAAACAACACGATAAAAATAACACAATTGAAAAAATATACAAAAATAAAAATATATAATTAGGATGCCTCCCAACAAGCGCTTGATTTTACGTCGCAGCACGACGCTATCACTTTCACCACTTTGATGATATGAATTGTACCTCCAATTACGCATCAATTTTTCTATCACGTTCCTGGGGATGTGGTGTGAATATAAAGTTACCAAGCAAACAATGTCGCATCTTGCACTTCTTGTCCTTTAAGTGAGGGATGTCATTTTGTCTCATTGGCATTGAAAAGGTCAGAATATATGCACTATGTTCCTCATCCATTGACTCCTCCATATGCTCGAATGGATCAATTCTCGTGCCACCAACCAAACATAATGTTGAAAAGTGTATAAAATGACGTCAAATAAGCTCTGCATCCAAAGTCAGTTTACTTTGACATCTTCACTTTTTCACACTTCCTCGACCTTGGAATCATCAATAATATTGTGGTCGAATAGTTGGAATTCCTCTTTTTGCTCCACATGTTGGCCAGTATCCATAACAATGTATTGTTTGGCATCAGACGCCTCAACCTTTTTATTCAATTGGGCTTGTAGGTCATGGATATCTGAGCGAAGTTGGTCTATCTCTTTCCCGAGCTCAGTACTTTCGTCTATCAGTTATTCTGTGATATTTGAAAGACCATCATGGAGAGAGTCATGAAATTTTTTTAGCTGAGCTTGTTCCTCTAGCCAAGATTCGCTCACTATATCTGCTTCTTCAAAATTATTTTCTTGTGGGAACTCGCTCTGTTTAGCCAATTCTTCCATCTTGGCCTTTATTCTCATGATTGTTGCACTAATTCATTGTATAGCCTTTTGATTTTTATCTTGTTGCTCGGCTACTTGCCTCACCATGTCCATAATATGGGTAGCACGACCCACATCCTCCACTTTATTGCTCATATCATACTTACAAACATTAATAAAAATATCTTAATAAGAATTCAGAGAAGGATAATAAGAATTAGTACAACTATTCCAATGACAACCTTGACCACCAAACACATTACAAATATTCAACTCATAAGATTGAGATTCACAATTTTGCCACAAATGTGGTCCTCCACAATATGGACAGGGATCACCAAAATAAGAATAACCAATATTCAACCAATTCTCATTCCAAGATGCCATGTAAATAAAGATAAAAAATATTAAGCGAAGCTAAAAACTAAAAACTTGAATAGACAAAAAGTAAAAATTTGATCTAGTAGAATAGTTAGTTTCTAAGTGCCCGACAATGGTGCCAAAAATTTGTTGCTCCCAAATGCACACGCAAGTATACGTGGTCAACAAGTAAAATAGGATTGTAAGTCCATATATCATACCCAAAGGGAGTTGTGATTAGCTATCAACTAAATTAAACCCAAACAATTATTCTATTCAAGCAAATCCTAAGGTGTGAATATTTAATGAAAGCTAATCCAGAATAACAAATTAATAGATTAAAGAAAATAAGTTGGGGAAAGTAGACACGAATTTAATGAGAAATAATATTCTAGAGTTATGGGTTAGTTAACAATCCCGAAGAGTTTTCTACCTAAATTGTCTAATTAATTTTTCTAGTGTGTTGATTGACAGAGTTAATATTACTTGTAGCCTTCTTCTGATGTACTACTCGCCTATTCATGTCACGACCCAAAACTGCCATATCATGATGGCGCCTATTGTGGAACTAGGCAAGTCGACTCTTTTACCAAAATAACCCGATATTTCAATGTAAACATTACTTCAAGCCATTCAATTAATAAAACATCATAAGATAAATCTGAATAACATAGTACGAAAAGAAAATCCCGACATTGTGGTGTCACTAGTCATGAGCATCTACTAAGAATTGTCTAATAACACTAAGACTAATACAGTCTAGAAAAAGCCTCATAACATGTATATGAAGATAGGAGAGAGAAGAGCATGGCTGCAATCACCATGCAGCTACCTTGCTAACTTCCAACAGAATCAGCGAAGGATGAAAACAACACTCGCTACCACGTCCGGCAACCCCTGGATTTGCACACAAGGTGTAGGGAGTACTGTGAGTGCGCCAACTCAGTAAGTAATAAAGAAAAATAAAGACTGAGAAGTAGTGACGAGCAGTAAGACACATAAAGTCCATATCATGAAATCTCAGTAGATATAACATGCTTTCAAATTAGTATATGAGTCAAGTCATCTCGTTTAAAAAAATCCAGTTTTTGGTAAAAAATCATTTGAAGATATTTTTCAACAGTTTCAACAGAGACTCAGTGTAAAAGAGAGCAAATGTGATAAAATCATAAACAGCCCCACGGGCAAAACATCACTCGTAGCAGCCCCTCAAGCAGAACATCACTTATATATAGCCCCCAGGGCAAACCTCACAGTCACTCGTATATGGCCCGTCGGGCATATCTGATATCACTCGTATAGGGCACCCGCGCTCACTAGGGGTGTACAGACTCCGGAGGGGCTCCTATAGCCCTAACACTATAACAAGCCACCTCGTGGCATAAATCAATTAAACCCTCGGCCTAACATAATCATGAATAAGTAACAACCTGCTGCGGCACGCAGCCCGATCCCATAATATCTTTACAAAATAATCCCTCGACCTCAATCAGTCATAAACATATCATGCCACCGGGCTATAAGTAAAAGCAGGGTGATCAACCCAAAATAAAATTTTATATGCATCAAACGAGGTAATAAAGATTGAGTTATGAAATCAATAAAACATAGCATGACTGGGTATAGATTTTCAATCAAAACAATGAGAGGATAATGTGAAAAAGCCCCTAAAGGTCCAAACAGCTCCGGCATAAGGCTCAAATATAGCATTCAACCTAATTTTACTATATGGATATTCATTAATTGCATCACAAATTATTTTATAATAATTTTTATCATCTAATTTCATCATTTACACCCATATTAGATTTCAAATATTTTTAACATATTTGTCATAAATACATTTGTAATTTTAGGCTAGAATTGCACATTTTACAATAATAGCCTATATATACTTATAATTACTTTATTTAGGCAAAATTAAATTTTTATATTCTTACAGTGTTAAATAATTGTTATTAATCATTTTTATTCATAAATAATATTTTTACTATATATTTATTATTTTTTATGTATTATTTACTAATTTAATTATGTATTTAAATAATAGCCCCCCTTCCTTAATCATTTTCGAACCTAACCCAATTACCCTGCCTAACTACTTAAAATCCTAGCCCAATATAGCCAAGACCAAACCAAATAACCCTAACCCAATTAAATTACCCGATACAGAACCTCCTTTAATTGTGGTCGTTGATCTCTGAGATCAACGGTCCACATTACCCTTTCCCTTTTTTAATCTAACCCCTCCCTAACCTAACTCCTCATTCCTAAAACCCCACTACCTCTATACTCTCTTGAACCATCTCCTCTCATCGTCTTTAAAATCCTAACGCCATCACCCAGTCTCCCTTCTATTCCAACCAGATAAGGAATCCATTGATGATCTTCTTACCTTGTTGAGCCTTTCTCACTATTCGCTACTCGATTATGGTATAACCTAATTTCTTTCTAACATAGCAAGCCGATTGCCCTTATTTCGGACAAAATCTAGTTCAGATCTTCCCTTTTTTTTTATCTATGTTCATTCTTTATCTTTTTGGGGTACGAATCTCTGAGTTTTTCTTTATTCTTTATTTACCTTAAAGCTAGGGTTTAGATCTTTTAAGTAATGTTAAGATTTTGTTCTTATCTTTGTTAAAAATCTTATTTATGTTTTTGCATGTCTATCTATGAATATTTTTATGATGTTTCGATAAAAGTTTTCTGCCTAATTTACTCGCCCTAAAATTAAGGCCCGGATCTTTTCAAAGATCTGTTATGGTTCTGTTTTTGTTAAATACCTTATTTGATATCCGTCTATGTGCATTTTGTATTATTTTCATTAAAGTTTTCTGACTAATCTAATTTACCCCAAAATTAGGGCTCAGATCTTTTAAGACCTATTCTGATTCTATTTTTTGGTTGAGTATCTTTTTTAATTTTCCGTATAGCAATCTATATACATGCTATTGTGATTCCACTCGCCCAGAATCAAGGCTAAGATCTTTTCTAATATGTTATGATTCCTTAATTCTGAGTATTTTCTCTTTAATGTTCTTGTGTATCTATGTGCATCTGTGTTATTCCTTTGGTTATTTCTGACCATTTTACTTAATCTAAAATTAGGGTTCCGATTCTTTATTTCCTTGCTGATTCTGTCTATCTATGTATGACTCTTTCCTTTAATTATTACCGAAGAATATTTGATTCCCAGACCTGTTTGATTCCCTAAATTACTGTGATTGCATATTTCACACGTCTATGTATTGTTATTGCTGGCTTACCTTAAATAATGTTCGGAGTTATACTTATTTAATTAATTGTTAGCTTTCCTTGTTTAATTGCTACCTTATTTATGGACCCTAGTGTATTGTTATTTAAACCCCTCCCCCATTTCCCCTTAGAACTAGACTGAGAACTCGAAACTATTCTCACTATTAAAGCTCTAAACTCTATACTATTATTCTTTACTGTTTTGATTCCTGGCCGGCTGTCACGACCCTAGTTCACCAATTGTGAACACGTCATGACGACACCTAGTTTTCGCGACCAGGTAAGCCTAACACATTGCGAAAGTAATAACATTTGCGAAATTTATAATCAAAACTAAATAACAGGAATAATGTATACATTTGCCGCCTGGCACATACACTTTAACACTTTAAAAGTTACGAAACTATCTCCAAGACCTGAAAACCCACGGGCAACACAAACTAAAAATGGAACATAATACTGCTCTAATCATCTGGAAATGTCCATCACATGGAATAACGGAATGCCATCTAGCTAACTATAAGGTAGAGTGAGAGGGAGACTCTTCGATCTGCGGACGCGGCAGATATACATCAAGTCTCCGAAAATGCTCCTGCAGCTACTGGAAATGCACCAGCGTACAGGTACCTGGATCTGCATATGAAAAACATGCGCAGAAGAGGTGTGAGTATACCACAACGGTACTCAGTAAGTACCAAGCCTAACCTCAGTTGGGTAGTGACGAGGAAAGTTCAGGGCCCTACTGAAACAGAAACAATAAAATAGCAAAATACTAATAGTGTTGAAGCCTGATGAAACTAATGAACACATCAATATGGTAAGACAGTTCAATGAAATATAATACTACAAGACAAAATAGAAACACACAAAAATTACAGCTAAATTACAAATATACCGACGAGGGTCTCTATGACGACCCGACCCATCGTCTCGTGAGTTATTACCCTGTTTTTCCCATTTTCTGCTTCCTTATGTCTCATTATCGCTATTGGGTGCGTTAGAATTGAATTGGAGTGATTTTATTAAGAAATGAGACACTTAGTCTATTTTAATAAGGCTTAAGTTGGAAAACTCAACCGGATGTTGACTTGTGATTTAGATGGCTCGGAATTGAATTTCGATGATTCGGTTAGCTCCGGGTTATGATTTAAGGCTTAGGAGCGCAATCGGAAGTAATTTTGGAGGTCTGGTGAAGAAGTTAGCCTATTTTGGCGAAGTTATTATTTTGGCGAATTCCGGTTGATAGGTGATATTTTGATCCGAGGGTCGGAATGGAATTCTAAGAGTTGCAGTAGCTTCGTTAGGTGATTTTGGATGTGTGTGCAAAATTTCAAGTCATTCGGACGTTGTTTGGTTGGGTTTTTTATCGAATGTGAGTTTTAGAAGTTTTGATGAAAACTAGGCTCGAATCAGATGTGTTTTAATGGTTTTAGCGTTGTTTGATATGTTTTGAGTATTGGAATAAGTTTGAATAAGGTTATAGGACGTGTTGGTGCTTTTGGTTAAGGTTCTGGGGGCCTCGGGGTGATTTCGGATGGTTAACGGGAAGTTTGAAGTTGAAAAATGGAGCAGAAATTGCAACAGCTGTTGCAGACCAAATTTGTTCATCGCGATCGCAAGCCTTGGGCTGCGATCGCGTAGAAGGAAAAGGGGAGGCCTGATTTTTGCTCTCCGCGATCGGATTGAGTAGTCCGCAATCGCATAGAAGGTTTTGGGGAGGTTTGCTGATTGTTCATCGCGATCGCATAGATTGTGGAAGTTGTTCACTGTGATCGCATAAGGTGAAATGCGATCGCGAAGTGTTAAATGGACCTAAGGTCCTGAGGAGTAATTTTGCAATACGATCATGGAGTGTTTTGTGTGATTGCATAGGTATGGCTTCTGAAGCAGTGTGATCGCGTAGGTGAGACTGCCTTCGCGTAGGCCAATTTTGGAGCCTTGGTATTTTGTTCTCCGCGATCGCGTGGCTCGGGACACGATCGCATAAGGTTAATTTGAGGGGCTGGAAATTTGTTCTCCTTGATTGCGTGGCATGGGACGCGATTGCATAGAGTAAATGCCTGGAGCTGGGCAGAAAGTTTATAAACATTTCATCCGCAAAGCAAACCCATTTTTCCTCCATTTTTGGACATCTTGAGAGCTTTTGGACGGGGATTGAAGGGAGTTTCAACTGGAATCGATTGGAGGTAAGTTTGATGAGTTAAATACATGATTTTACTGTGGAATCATCCTTGAAATTCATGAGATTGTAGCCAAATTGTAAGAAATTAGGGCTTGAAGTAGAAATTCTAAATTTGGGATTTGAGGGGCCATTTGTGGTTCGATTTGGGAGTTCTTGGTATGTACGGACTCGTGGAGAGATAAAACATCCATTGATGATATTTTTATAATTTTTTGAGAAGCGGTCCCGGGGCTCGGATTTTGCAAATTTCGTGAATTTCGATATTTTTCGATTGTTTTTGCTTGGGTATTGTCCCATTTGTATATTGTTATGTATTCGCTCTAATTTTGGATAGGCTTGACGTGCGTGGAGGCTATTTTGAGGGGCAAAGGCGTCGCGGGCTAGAGATTTTGCCGGTTCGAGGTAGGTAATACTTGTAAATGATGTCCTGAGGGTTTGAAACCCCGGACTTGTACATAATAGTGTTGTATTATGGTGACTTGCACGCCAGGTATGAGCGTGGGGTAGTGCACCTTTGGGGATTGTGACTTGGTCCATCCCAGCTGTTGATTTTACTGGTGATTGACTAAAAGACTTCTTGTTTTTCACCATAATTTGGGCTTATTGCCATATTTGGGCTTCGTGCCAATTATTTGAAATCCTTTTATAAATTTCCATCACTATTTTTCCTCACTAATTGAAATATTATTTGAACTCAGTCCAATTGAATTATACTATTTCATGAACTCAACTATGTTTATACTCAACTCGATATTTAATGATATTTAAAAATGTTGTTGAGCTGAGCATTATTGTTTTACTGGTGCCCAAGAGGCTTATGATTATTTTCTGGACTGATTGAGGCCGAGGGCCATTTATGAGGATATGTTGAGTGATGTGAGGAGGCTTTCAGGCCTCAAGTGTTATGTGAGGAGGCTTTCAGGCCTCGAGTGTGATGTGTGAAGGCTTTCAGGCCTATTGATATTGCGCTTGGGCTGTAGGAGCCCCTCCGGAGTCTGTACACACCCCCAGTGAGCGCATGGTACCCAAGTGAGTTGGGAGAGGGCCCGAGAGGCCGTTGTTTTTGTATGGTGAGTTGGGAGTGAGCCCGAGGGGCTGATGTTGTGTGCTGGTGAGTTGGGAGTGAGCCCGAGGGGCTGATGTTGTGTGCTGGTGAGTTGGGAGTGAGCCCGTGTGGCTGATACTATACTGAGAGTTTGATTTTGAGCCCGAGGGGCAATCTTTTGATTATTCCTTAATTGCTGAAATGGTTGTTTCCGTTCTTTTAAAAAGAGAATTATCTGATACCTTATGGTTTTTATTGGATAGTTGATTTTACTGCTTGAGATAGCGTCATCTTGTGCCTTTATGAGATTTCATGCTTTTAGTCGTTCTTTATCTTTATTACTCACTGGGTCGGAGTGTTCTTTACAGCATGATGGAGTGCTCTTGCATGATTTCTTGCCTCTCAGCATTATTTACTCTTATTACCGCTGAGTTGGAAGTGAGTATCTACTCCCTGCACCTCACATGCAATTGCAGGTATTGTTCACTCAGTAGCGGATTGTTAGCGGAATGAAGGTATTACTGTTGTAGCTGAGCAAGGTGACCGCCAGCGTTCGCGGCACCTGACATCATCTTTAATTTCAGATTTCATTTTATATATATATTGTTGGCCCTGTAGTTGTGTTCATACTTCTTAGATGCTCGTGACTTGTGACACCCCGGTCGGGCTGAGTTGGGTTGTATATATTGTTAACCAATGTTATTTAAGTTGTATTTTCAATTCGTGATGTTTAGGAATTGTTAGAAAGGCGATTTGGCCTTGTCTTCACGAGAGGCGCCATCACGACCGTGTTTGGGAATTAGGTCGTGACAAGTTGGTATCAGAGCCTAGGTTACTAGGCCTCACGAGTCATGAGCAGGTTTAGTAGAGTCTCGCGGATTGGTATGGAGACGTCTGTATTTATCCTCGAGAGGCTGCAAAACCTTCAGGAAAACTTCACTTTCTTGGAATTCTTATATTATGTACATGATTTAGCTTGAAAATATAACTCTTGGCATTTCTTCCACACGTATGTATGCACACGCGAGCGCTCGGTAGTATATGTGCCTTGATGGCTTGTGATTCCCCGATCAAGGGGCCAGAAGTAATCTCCATAAGTTCATGTTGGGCCATTCTGGAGGACTTGAGGCCGGATCTTTACGTATGGCTTGAGCACCAAGGTGCTGATCATGTGAACAAGTGTTTTAAACCTATATGTGTGGTATTGTCCCTATTAGTGGGAATGGCGGCTGGTTAGCTACGTGATGAGTATGTTAGTACTGCGAGATGTATATCTGTAACTTGGAATGGTCGAGGAAGAATTGCTGGAAATAGGTAAACTATTAGGAACTTGAATTCCATCATGATTCGAGGTATAGCCCCGAGTTGGGGGCGCGTGAAGAACCTTTTCATGTTTCCTGTTGGGAAAGAAGTAAATTTCATGTTGCGGTATGAGTTCAGACCCAGGAAGACTAAGTGACTGTGTAATGTGTGGAAGGTATACAAAAATGTTAGATTGAGGCGAAGTAGGTGGGTTGTCTCCTGCGGAGTGTTCTAAAGTGGTGTGATCCCTATGTTGTATGTTAAAAGATATCATTTATAAGCGACATATACGTGTTGAGATTTAAATTTTTTGTTCGCTTAAGAGAGTGAGTTTAACTGTTGCGAGATTTCCAAAGAGTTACAGTAATAGATGAAATGTGTTTACACAAGTTTACAGAGGATTTGAGTTTAATCTCACTATGGTACTAAGCAGTAATGGAGTATATGCATTATGACTATTATGTGTTTTGATCTATGGCTTCGAGCCAAGTTGGGGAGGTTGCCGTTGGCTAGTTGATTGTACGATTACGCATTCTGTTGGTTCCAATTTAAGGAATATTGGCAAATCAGTCCTGGTTGTGGAAACTAGGTCGAGAATGGCACGAGTGAACGAAAATTTTGACAAAGATGTCATGAAAGCGGATGAGCAGGAAAGAAGTTTCGATTGTTAAGGTAAATTGGTATTGTCTTCAGCATCACTGGAGAACGGTGTTGCGCAGAAAGGGCTTTGCGCCCTGGTTAATTATTCTTGATCACTTTTTAGCATTAATGCGACCTGTGGTTTGGAGGTACGCCCCACATATTGTTGCAGTAGGTTGTGGGAGTGTGTCCCACTGGAAGATTATATAAGTGTGGCATGTAGTCACTTGACTAATTAAAGATGTAAATCAAGTATGCAGGTTGTGATAGTGTCGTTAAATTGAAGATTCATGCCTGGAGGGCACTTGGCCTATTGGGTTGTGAACTGGGGAGGGTTACTCCGATTGTGATGGTTGTTCTTGTGTTTTATAAAGAAAATGGAAGTTATTATGGACCTTTGAAAGGTTATCAGACTAGTTTAGTATGATCAGAATTAACTTGAAGTCAGTGGATAGATTTAATGTGAATAATGGCTCTATATCAGGCCAGATGTGTGCATTTTTGTAACGCGGTCCTCATGGAGGAGTTGTTAGGTTGATGTTTCTTTGTCAGATATTTCCCGTAGTGATGCATTGCGCTGTGTGAGTTGTGAGATGACTTGAGAAATTGCTATTTTTTTAGAATAGGAATGATGTTATATGAGCATCTTGGCTCTTGAAATTCAAATTGTACATCGCACCTCAGTTGCGCTTGATTTTTGTAGCTTATAACGCTATATGCCCTCAGAGATATTATTATGCACTTAGCATGCGTACGACCGATACTCGGTATTATATTATAATGAGCAAATTTGGCTCGATGTGCATCTCCTTATGTGAGATCTATATGTGGATCGGGTGGCACGCCACCATGGATATGTTATCTGGATCGGGTTGCATGCCACAACAGTGTGTTATTGAATATAATTTTCTATATGCTATCTTTGTATGCCTTGCTTCCTATTGTCCAAAGGTGCGTGCGATTGAATAATTCCTTCTAGAGCTCGTTTTCTTTTGTATTGCGTCCGAATTGGTAGCCTATTGGCACATTAGGGGATCACATGTGCGACTGTTGACCATGTATGGGGTGGTTGATTGCCTTAACAGTTCATACTGGATGAGATGAGATCATTGAATCCGAGATTCACCGAGTATATGAAGTAAATTAAGGATCTAAGACCATCGTTTGGCTCAGAATGAGGTGATAGCCCTTGCCAGGAGTGTAGGCCTAATGAATTGTTGTTTCGGCAGTGGTTAAGAATTTGAACAAGACCTGTGTATGTCATGCAGAGCATGTGATGTGTAGCGATTCCTTCTAAGTGATTAGATAAATGATCTTCGGATGATTAGGGAAAATGGTATTGCTAAGTGGAAGAGATTTGATGAGAGTATATGTCTCATAAAAGGGTAATGTGATTAAACTGATTATATTTCAGTGGTATTGCAGCATGTTCTTGTTGGTTCCATTGCTAGTATTCAGCTTTGCTCGTTATCAAAGATAAATATTGAGCATCTGTCATGGAATGAGTATCAAATGTGTGCGTGTATTGCACGGTCGAAACTGGGATCAAGTATGATGATTTGTGTGTTGTATGGAGTTGGAGACCAGAGTTCTCATATACTGGCTGTGTTGTGGTGGTGGATCTTTATTCGCTGGTATGTTATATTTCGGATATGATGTTGGAATTCAGACTGGTTGTCTTAGTGTTGGGTGATTTTGAACTATTGCATTAGGGGCTACGCCGTAAATGGCACGGGTTAGGTAGTAAAGTGCATTAGAATATGTTTTAGCAGAATGATTTATATTTCAAAGAACCAGCGGATAGCTGGGAAGGACTGCTTTCTTAATTATGCATTGGTGATGGATGTCAGTGCAGAGTTTGCTATCATTGATCCCGTTCCAATATTGAGGGACTTTTCGAATGCGTTTATTGTGGCTAGGCATGTCGTCGGGCGAGGGTGTTGATTTCGGTATTAATTAGTGCCGGGCACCGGATCATCTGGCTCCGGTAGGAGTTGTAGTAATGGAAGTCGAGCGGGATGAGTAATCGGGTGTTGCGCGGTGAATAATGTACTGGTTATGTTCTATCGGGGTTGTGTGGTGTATGTTATTTATTTCACCGCGGGTGTAATGATTTGCTTGGGCTCCAAACATAAATTGAGCATGGTTGTCGATTTCGAGCAAAGTGACCAGAGGTGTATCACGTGGTGTAGTATTTGGATAAGATTCCGTGTTGCAGCAAAGCTGTGTGGAAACATGACCTTGCGGGTCAAATTTGTGTGTCCTATTTCTATGATGTGAGACAGGGTCTCAGCCTTGTGTTGTGGCAGTACTAGTGAGTTTGAGGTACAACTCTCCCAGTTGAGTCATTTTTATGATTTGAGTATGTTCGGACCGTTTCCTATTGGCTCGCATATTATGCAAGTTGTGACTTAGGACTGTGTTGAGGTGTCATATCACCAGAGTGGTGTGTTGGATTCGAGGTGATCATTGTGGTCATTGAGGAATATGAACAGAATTGATTTTGGCTTGTTAGAACGATAATAGCGAGGTTCGGCTCGGAAATCTGTTGTGGTATTAGTCAAAAGGGGAGTGGCTTCATAATTGGTTGATCTAAAAAATGATTATGGTTTGCTGCGTGTCTCATTTATCATTGGCAGTATATGAAAATGTTGGAATAAGACTTTAGCTAATAACGGATTTTCTATCGGTATTTGGTTGTTGTGGGCAACTAGTGTGAATAGAAGTTATCGTTTCGAGTGCTTGGATTGTGTGGTATATTATATGATTTCACCTGAAGTTGCAGGTATAGGTATTACAGCTGGTTCAGGTTTATTCTAAATATAGAGATGTGTGGTTCTAACCTTGTGTATGCTTTCGGAAAGTGCAAAGCGTTCTATGCTTTATGGCCTAGATGGACTGTGAAAGCTGTGTTGTGTTATTGAACCTATGTGAGATAGGGTGACGTGGGATCAACCCACGTATATCTTTAGTAAGGTTATTCAGCTATTTGTTGGCTTCTAGGATGACTCTGGGTACGCTCGAGGACGAGCGTTTGTTTAAGTTGGGGAGAATGTGACGACCCGACCCATCGTCTCGTGAGTTATTACCCCGTTCTTCCCATTTTATGCTTCCTTATATCTCATTATCGGTATTGGGTGCATTAGAATTCAATTGGAATGATTTTATTAAGAAATGAGGCGCTTAGTCTCTTTTAAGAAAGCTTAAGTTGGAAAAGTCAAACGGATGTTGACTTGTGATTTAGAGGGCTCGGAATTGAATTCATATGATTCGGTTAGCTCCGGGTGATGATTTAAGGCTTAGGAGCGCAATCGGAAGTAATTTTGGAGGTCTGGTGAAGAAGTTAGCCTATTTTGGCGAAGTTAGTATTTTGGCGAATTCCGGTGGATAGGTGATATTTTGATCCGAGGGTTGGAATGGAATTCCGAAAGTTGCAGTAGCTTCGTTAGGTGATTTTGGATTTGTGTGAAAAATTTCAGGTCATTCGGACGTCGTTTGTTTGGGCTTTTTATTGAATGTGAGTTTCGGAAGTTTTGATGAAAACTAGGCTCGAATCCGATGTGTTTTAATGGTTTTAGCATTGTTTGATGTGTTTTGAGGACTAGAATAAGTTTGAATAAGGTTATAGGACGTGTTGGTGCTTTTGGTTAAGGTCCCGGGGGCCTCTGGGTGATTTCGGATGGTTAACGGGAAGTTTGAAGTTGAAAAATGCAGCAGAAATTGCAACAGTTGTTGCAGACCAAATTTGTTCATCGCGATCGCAAGCCTTGGGCTGCGATCCCATAGAAGGAAAAGGGGAGGCCTGATTTTTGCTCTTCGCGATTGCATTCAGCGGTCTGCGATCGCATAGAAGGTTTTGGGGAGGTTTGCTGATTGTTCATCGCGATCGCAGAAAAGGGCATGCGATCGCATAGATTGTGGAAGTTGTTCACTGCGATCGCATAAGGTGCAATACGATCGCGAAGTGTTAAATGGACCTGAGATCCTGAGGAGCAATTTTGCAATGCGATTGCGGAGTGTGTTATGCAATCGCATAGGTATGGCTTCTGAAGCAGCGCGATCGCGTAGGTGAGGCTGCGTTCGCGTAGGCCAATTTTCCAGCCTACGTATTTTCTTCTCCGCGATCGCGTGGCTTGGGACGCAATCGCATAAGGTTAATTTCAGGGGCTGGAAATTTTTTCTCCGCGATCGCGTGGCATGGGACGCGATCGCATAGAGTAAATGCCTGGAGCTCGGCAGAAAGTTTATAAACATTTCATCCGCGAGCCAAACCCATTTTTCCTCCATTTTTGGACATCTTGAGAGCTTTTGGATGGGGATTGAAAGGAGTTTCAACTGGAATCGATTGGAGGTAAGTTTTATGAGTTAAATACATGATTTTATTGTGGAATCATCCTTGAAATTCATGAGATTGTAGCCAAATTGTAAGAAATAAGGGCTTGAAGTAGAAATTCTAAATTTGGGATTTGAGGGGCAATTTGTGGTCCGATTTGGGAGTTCTTGGTATGTCCGGACTCGTGGCGAGATAAGGAATCCATTGGTGATAATTTTATAATTTTTCGAGAAGCGAGCTCGGGGTTCGGGTTTTGCAAATTTCAAGAATTTCGATATTTTTTTATTGTTTTCGCTTGGGTATTGTCCCATTTGCATATTGTGATGTATTCGTTCTGATTTTGGATAGAATTGATGTGCGTGAAGGCCGATTTAAAGGGCAAAGGCGTCGCAGGCTAGAGATTTTGCCGGTTCGAGGTAGGTAATACTTGTAAATGATGTCCTGGGGGTTTGAAACCCCGGACTTGCACATCGTAGTGTTGTATTGTGGTGACTTGCACGCCAGGTATGAGCGTGGGGTAGAGCACCGTTGGGGATTGTGACTTGGTCTGTCCCATTTTTGATATTACTGCGTGATTGACTAAAAGACTTGTTGTTGTTCACCATAATTTGGGCTTATTGCCATATTTGGGCTTCGTGCCAATTATTTGAAATCCTTTTGTAAATTTCCATCACTATTATTCCTCACTAATTGAAATATTATTTGAACTCAGTCCAATTGAATTATACTAGTTCATGAACTCAGCTACATTTATACTCAACTCGAGATTTAATGATATTTAAAAATGTTGTTGAGCTGAGCACTATTGCTTTACTGATGCCCAAAAGGCTTATGATTATTTTCTGGACTGATTGAGGCCAAGGGCCATTTGTGAGGATATGTTGAGTGATGTGAGGAGGCTTTCAAGCCTCGAGTGTTAGGTGAGGAGGCTTTCAGGCCTCGAGTGTGATGTGTGAAAGCTTTTAGGATTATTGATATTGCGCTTGGGCTGTAGGAGCCCCTCCAGAGTCCGTACACACCCCAGTGAGTTGGGAGTGGGCCCGAGAGGCCGTTGTTTGTGTTTGGTGAGTTGGGAGTGAGCCCGAGGGGCTCATGTTGTGTGTTGGTGAGTTGGGAGTGAGCCCGTGGGGCTGATAATATACTGAGAGTTTGATATTGAGCCCGATGGGCAAACTTTTGATTATTCCTTAATTGCTGAAATGGTTGTTTCCATTATTTTAAAAAGAGAATTATCTGATACCTAATGGTTTTTGTTGTATAATTGATTTTACTGCTTGAGATAGCGTCATCTTGTGCCTTTATGAGATTTCATGCTTTTAGTCGTTATTTATTTTTATTACTCACTGGGTCGGAGTGTCCTTTATAACATGATGGAGTGCTCTTGCGTGATATCTTGCCTCTCAGCATTATTTACTTTTATTACCATTAAGTTGGAAGTACTCACTCTACTCCTTGCACCTCACATGCAATTGTAGGTATTGTTCACTTACTAGCGGGTTGTTAGCCGAATGAAGGTATTACTGTTGTAGCTGAGCAAGGTGACCGCCAGCGTTCGCGGCACCTGACATCATCTTGAATTTCAGATTTCATTTTGTGTATATATATAGTTGGCACTATAGCTGTGTTCCTACTTCTTAGATGCTCGTTACTTGTGGCACCCCGGTCGGGCTGAGTTGGGTTGTATATATTGTTAATCAACGTTATTTAAGTTGTATTTTCTATTCGTCATGTTTAATAATTGTTATAAAGGCGATTCGGATTAGTTGGCTGGCCTTGTCTTCACGAGAGGCGCCATCACGACCGGGTTTGGGAATTGGGTCGTGACAGTCTCCCAGGATACCGTCCTGTAACCCTTTTCTCAACTATCCAATAGATCTCGCAGGATACCGTCCCGTACTCCAATTCTTATATTAACAACAAAGGAGCTTCCGAGATACCAACAAAAGGTGATGCAAACGCGAAGAAGGGAAGAACAGTGCTTCGCGAACGCGTGGCTCTAAACGCGATCACGTATAAGGACAAATGGGCACCCCTCCAGGTTACACTATGTGAATGCGGTAGAGTTGCCATGAACGCGATGAAGGGGGAAGGGAACACTACGCGAACGCAATGGTTCTACGCGAATGCGTAGAAGGGATCTGATCTTCATTTTTTCTGCAATAATTTCCAACTTCAAATTGCTTCGTTGAGCATCCGAAACACACCCGAGGCCCCCGGGACCTCAACCAAACCTATAGACATATCCCATAACATAGTTTAAACTTGTACCAATCCTTAAATCACACAAAACAACACCGGAAACACGATTTAAGGCAATATTCAAGCCTAGGAACTGCAAGTTTCAACCAAACACGCTTTCGATAAAAAACCTAACCAAACCTCCCCCAAATGACCTGAAATTTTGCACGCACATCCGAAATGGCATGTCCGAGCTACAGAAACTTCCGAAATCCAAATACGACCCTCGGATCAAAAACTCACTATCGGACCAGAAACATCAAAAATTCAAACTTCGGTATTTCAAGCCTAAATAAGCTACGGACCTCCAAATTACATTCTGAACACGCTCCCAACCCTAAAATCACCTAATGGAACCATCGGATTTCCATTCCAAGGTCCTCTTCACACTGCTCCAAATACGGACCATTTTTCGACTCTTGAGCTCTCATTTAGGGACTAAGTGTCCCAAAATACTCTGAATCCTAATACCGAACGTCCCCGCAAACCAAAATAGCAGAAATGAACTTAGGGAAAGCAATTAATGGGGGATCGGGGCATAAATTCCAAAAATGACCGTCCGGGTCGTTACATCCTCCTATACTTAAACATTCGTTCGTCCTCAAATGAGCATAGAGAACATACCTGAAGTAGCAAAAAGTTGAGGGTACTAGCTGCGCATATCCTGCTCGGTCTCCCAAAGTGGTCTCCTCGGCCGGCTGACCCCGCCACTTGACCTTCACTGAAGCGATGTTCTTTGACCTCAACTTCCTGATCTGCCTATCCAAAATGTCCACTGGCTCCTCAACATAAGATAGATCCTTGCCCATCTGGACTGAACTGAAATCCAATATGTGCGACGGGTCACCATGATATCTTCGGAGCATCGAAACATGAAATAACAGATGAACTCCGGGTAGGCTGGGAGGTAAGGCAAGCTCATAAGAAACTTCCCCAACTCGCCTCAAGATCTCAAAAGGCCCAATAAATATCGGACTCAGCTTCCCCATCTTTCCAAACCTCATGACACCCTTCATAGGCGAGACCCGAAGCAGAACCCGCTCGCCAACAATATATGCCACATCACGAACCTTCTTGTCCGCATAACTCTTCTGTCTGGACTGGGCTGCCCAGAGTCTGTCTTGAATCACTTTAACCTTCTCCATCGCATCCTGAACCATCTCTGTGCTCAATAACCTAGCCTCGCTCAGCTCAAACCAACCCACTGGAGATCTACATCTCCTACCATATAAGGCCTCATACGGTGCCATCTGAATGCTGGACTGATAGGTGTTGTTATAAGAAAACTCTGCCAGTGGCAGGAAATGGTCCCATGACCCTCCAAACTCAATCAGGCATGCAAGAAGCATATACTCCAAAATCTGAATAGTGCACTCGGACTGTCCGTCCGTCTGGGGGTGAAATGCCTTGCTCAACTCCACTCGAGTGCCTAACTCCTACTGCACGGCTCTCTAGACCTTGATGTAAACTGAGTGCCTCTGTCTAAAATGATAGAAACGAGAATACCATGCAACCGGACGATCTCCCTAAAATACATCTCGACTAATCGCTCGGATGAATAAGGGGTGCACACAGGTATGAAATGAGCGTACTTGGTCAGCCGATCCACAATGACCCAAATAGAATCAAACTTCCTCACGGTCCGTGGGAGTCCAGAAATGAAGTCCATGGTGATACGCTCCCACTTCCACTCTGGGATCTCAATCTGTTGTAGCAAACCACCCGGACGCTGGTGCTCATACTTCACTTGCTGGCAGTTGAGGCATCTAGACACATAGTCAACTATATCCTTCTTCATCATCCTCCACCAATAGTGCTCCCTCAAGTCCTGATACATCTTCGTGGCACCTAGATGGATGGAATACCGCGAGCTATGGGCCTCAGCTAGAATCAAATCTCGAAGATTATCGACATTGGGCACACAAATCCGGCCCTGCATCCTCAACACTCCATCATCCCCGATGGTAACATCTCGTGCATCACCATGCCGAACTCTGTCCTGAAGGACAAGCAAATGAGAGTCATCAAGCTGCCGCTCCCCGATGCGATCAAATAGGGAAGAACGAGAAACCACTTAGGCTAGAACCCGACTGGGCTCTAAAAGGTCCAATATCACGAACTGCCTAGATAAAGCCTGAACATCCATCACCATAGGTCTCACTGAGGCTGGTAGATATGATAAACTCCCCAAACTCTTCGCTCGGCGACTCAAGGCATCGGCAACCACATTGGCCTTGCCCGGGTGATAAAGAATAGTAATGTCACAATCCTTTAACAACTCTAACCATCTCCTCTGACGCATATTCAGGTCCTTCTACTTAAGCAAATGCTGCAAACTCCGATGCTCAGTGTAAATCTCACAAGGCACCCCATACAAATAATGACGTCAGATTTTCAAGGTGTGAACAATGGCAGCTAACTCAAGATCGTGGATAGGGTAGTTCTTTTCATGCACCTTCAACTGTCGGGATGTGTAGGCAATCACCCTACCATCCTACATCAATACCGCTCCAAGCCCAACTCGTGAGGCATCACAATAAACTGTATAGGACCCCAAACCGGTAGGCAACATCAAGATTGGGGCTGAAGTCAAAGCTGTCTTGAGCTTCTAGATGCTCTCCTCACACTCCTCTGTCCACTGAAAAGGGGCACCCTTCTGGGTCAATCTAGTCATAGGGGCTGCGATCGATGAGAAACCCTCTACAAAGCAACGGTAATAACCCGCCAAGCCATGGAAACTGTGGATCTCAGTAGCTGAGGATGGCCTGGGCCAACTCTGCACCACCTCCACCTTCCTCGGATCCACTCGAATGCCCTCACTCGACACCATGTGGCCTAGGAATGCCACAGAACTCAACCAGAACTCACATTTGGAAAACTTTGCATACAATCTCTTCTCCGTCAAAGTCTGAAGCACTACCCTCAGGTGCTGCTCATGATCTTCCCAACTCCGGGAATATACCAGAATATCATCAATAAAAACAATCACGAATGAATCAAGATATGGCCTGAATACGCTGTGCATCGAATGTATAACATTTGCCGGGGCATTATTCAGCCCAAAAGACATAACAATGAACTCGTACCGAGTCCTGAAAGCAGTCTTCGGGATATCAGGCTCCCGAATCTTCAACTGATGGTAACCTTAGCGCAAATCAATCTTGGAAAACATCTGTGCACCCTGAAGCTAATCAAGCAGATCATCAATACGAGGTAAAGGATACCGGCTCTTCACTGTAACTTTGTTCAACTGGCGATAATCAATGCACATACGCATAGAACTGTCCTTCTTCTTCACAAACAAAACAAGAGCACCCCATGGCGAAACACTGGGTTGAATGAAACACTTACCTAACAATTCCTGCAACTTATCCTTCAACTCAGGAGAAGCTATGCAATATGGGGGAATGGAAATGGGCTGAGTGCCCGACAACAGATCAATGCCAAAATTGATATCTCTATCGGGCGGAATGCCTGGAAGATTGGCTGTAAACACATCGGGGAAATCCCGTACCACTGGGACTGAATCAACAGATGGGGTGTCAACACTGACATCTCTCACATAAGATAAATAAGCAGCACACCCCTTCTCAACCATACGTTGACCTTTAAGGAAATAAATAACCCTGCTGGGACTATGCTTTGAAGTACCACTCCACTCACTACGTGGAACACCTGGCATAGCCAGCATCATGGTCTTGGCGTGTCAATCAAGAATAGCATGATGGGGCGACAACTAGTCCATGCCCAGAATAATATCAAATTCAACTATACCGAGTAATAATAGATCAACCATGGTCTTAAAACGACAAATAGTAACCAAACACGACCGGTACATGTAGTCCACAACAAGAGAATCTTCCACAGGAGTAGAAACATAAATGGGGGCACTCAAAGAATCCCCAGGCATACCCAAATGCGATGAAAAATAAGAGGACACATATGAATATGTAGAGCTGGGATCGAATAGAACCGATGCCTCTCTGTGACAAACTAGAATAATACCTGTGATAACCAAATCGGAGGCAACTGCCTTGGTGCGAGCAAGAATGCAATAATATCTGGCTTGACCCTCTCACGAGGGCGACCTCTATCTCCCCAGCCTCCGACCCTGGCTGGCTGGGCAGGTGGGGCAGCAGTGGGAGCTGGAACCATAGCCTGAGAACTCTGAGGAGCATGCTATGGCTGAGCAGTCTGTGAAGATGCACCCCTACAAAGTTTGGGGCAGTCCCTAACCAAGTGACATGTATCGCCACACTCGTAGCAAGCTTTGGGAGGACTTGGTGGTTGTGACTGACTGAAGCTAGATCCTTTATACTATCCGCTGGAAGTACCCCGCGTAGGAGGCGCGCTAGAAACTGGAGGCGCATAATAAGGCTCCTGAGGTGCTGGTGGAGTTGGAGTACTACCGGCTGCTGGCAAGGCTAATGAACAGGGCGACCAGAAAAACCCCTACCATAACGTCCGGCTGATAAAGTACGGGCACCAGAGTAATGACCCGACTCTTGAGACCTCTTGGCCTCCCTCTCCCCTCGCTCCCTAGCTAGCATACACTCAATCTGTCTAGCAATGCTCACTACCTGCTGGTAGGGAATATCCATCTCTAACTATCGGGCCATGCTGGACTGGATGGGCGGAATAAGACCCTCGATAAACCTCCGCACACTCTCCCGAACTGTGGCGACTAAAGTCAGTGCATGCCTGGCCAATTGGGTATAACAGATGGCATACTCTGAGACTGTCATAGCACCCTGGTGAAAATGCTCAAACTTTGTGCACCATGAATCCCTGAGGCTCGAGGGAACAAACTCCCTCATAAATATGTCGGAGAACTGGGTCCCAGTCAGTGATGCAGACTCGACTAGACTATCCAACTCATAAGTACGCCACCAATCATAAGCGGCTCCCCGAAGCTGAAAGGCAGTGAAAGAAACCCCACTAGACTCCAATATGACCATAGTACAAAGAATGCGATGACACTCCTCCAAGAATCCCAAGGCGTCATCTGAAGCTACGCCACTGAACTCTATGGGATCATATTTGTTGAACCTCTCTAGCCTGTGCTGCTCGTCCTCTGAGACAGCTGACCCATCCCCGAACTATACTGGTGCTGCAGGCGGCACATGAATAACCTCTGGAGCTTGCTCCATCGGCACTCTCTACTCTGGAGTGCGGGCTGCGGGAGTCTGGGTCCCTCCCTCGGCCTGAGATGTGGCTGAAGTAAGGGGAAACAACCCCGCCTGAGCCAAAGTAGTGTACATGCTCATGAACTGAGCCAGGGTCTCCTAGAGCGCTGGAGTAGTAGTAGCTGTAGTAGGTGTACTAGGTTCCTGTGTTCTAACTGGATCTGCTAGTGGTACCTCAGCGGCAGCGCGCGTGGGTGTTGTGCCTGCACCTCGGGCGCATCTTTGACCTCTACCCCGGCTCTGGCCTCAGACGGCAGCAGTAAGGGGAGTGGGTGCGTGGTCCTCTCGTGTAGCACGTGTCCTCACCATCTGTGAGAGAATAGAAGACAGAAGTTTGGAATTGGTGTAAAAACATCACACGACAAGGAATTCAAAAGAAATGAAGATTTTCCTAAATAGTTACATAACCTCTCATAGATAAATATGGCCGTCTCCGTATCGATCAACGAGACTCTAATAAACCGGCCTGTGTCCCGTGACTCCTACGAACGTAGGGCTCTGATACCATCTTGTCAGGACCCTAGTTCACCAATTGTGAACACGTCATGATGGCGCCTAGTCTTCGCGACCAGGTAAGCCTAACACATTGCGGAAGTAATAACATTTGCAGAATTTATAATCAAAACTAAATAATAGGAATAATATATACAGTTGCCTCCTGGCACATACACTTTAACACTTTAAAAGTTACGAAACTATCTCCAAGACCCGAAAACCCACTGACAACAGAGACTAAAAATGGAACATAATACTTCTCTAATCATCCAGAAATGTCTATAATAAGGAATAACGAAATGTCATCTAGCTAACTATAAGGTAGAGTGAGAGGGAGACTCTTTGGTCTGCAGACGCGGCAAATATACCTCAAGTCTCCGAAAATGCTCCTGCAGATACTGAAAGTGCGCCTGTGTAGAGGTACCTGGATCTGCACATGAAAAACATGCGCAAAATTGGCGTGAGTACACCACAGCGGTACTCAGTAAGTGCCAAGCCTAACCTCGGTTGGGTAGTGATGAGGAAAGGTCAGGAACCTACTGAGACAGAAACAATAAAATAGCAAACTACTAATAGTGTTAAAGCCTGATGAAGCTAATGAACACAACAGTGTGGTAAGACAGTTCAATTAAATAGAATACTACAACACAAAACAAAAACACAGAGAAATTACAGCTAAATTACAAGAATACCGACGAGGGTCTCCCAGGATACCGTCTTGTGGCCCTTTTCTCAACTGTCCAATAGATCTCCCGGGATACCATCCCGTAGTCCAATGCTTATATCAACAACAAAGGAGCTCCCAGGATACCACCCCGTAGTCCCAAAGTAAAAGTGCAGGGGGATCTTCCGAGATACCGTCTCGTAGTCCCAAAGTAAAAGTGCAGGGGGATCTTCCGGGATACCGTCCTGTAGTCCCAAAGTAAAAGTGCAGGGGGATCTCCCGGGAATCAAACCCGTAGTCCCAAAGTAAACAAATAAAGGGGAACTCCCGGAATCCCGCATCCATAGTCCCAATGTAAATGCGCAACCAACATCAGAGAAATATTCAGCAATTGAAGTACAACAATACAAGGCAACAAATCATACTGGCCTAACATGCTTCACGTAATCACAGTTAAGACAATTTAAACAAATAGGCACATTGGATCAATTTAACATGCTCTTCTACGCTAGCATAGACTATAATAGCAAGTAAAAAATCAGGCACATTGAAATCAAGTATTTAAGTAAAAAATCCAAGTTTCAACAATTAGCTCAAGTACGCACTCGTCACCTCACGTACAAGGCATTCAATTACCATTTATCACATCCTAAGGGACGAAGTCCCCCACACAAGGTTAGGCAAGACACTTACCTCGAACCGGTACAAATCAACTAGGAAACGATGCCCTTGACACAAGTATCCAACTCCAAATGGTCCAAATCTATTCAATTTAATTACAAATCGTAAATAATATCGCAACCAACTGATTCCACTATTAAAGTTAAAGCTAGGGTGCAAAAATAGGTAAAATGACCAAAATTCCCCTCCAGCCATCATCTCGGAATCGAATAATTTTCATATTTTCACAACCCTCGTACTCTCACGAGTCTAACCATTTAAAAATCTCCTAAATCGGAGGTCAAATGCCCCCTCAAAACCCCATAACTAGGTCTAAAAAGTTTTACCCACTTTCCATTCAAAAACACGAAATTAAAGGGTGAGAATAAGAGGAGATTCATGGAATATGGTCTAAATCGAGTGGGAATTACTTACCCAAGTTGCCCAGGTGGAAATCTCTTCAAAAATCGCCAAAAACCGAGAACTAGAAGTCAAAATGTTATAAAAATGGTGAACCCTCAAAATGTTTAATTTAATCTGTCTGCCCAGGTATTTGGTCATCACGAACGCGTAAGGACTATCGCGTTCGCGGAGAAGAAAAATGAAGGGGGGCCTAGTTACTCTTCGTGAACGCATAAAGCAGTTCACGAACGTTAAGGGTGGGGGAAACAATGCTTCGCGAATGCGTAAAATGGTGACGCGAATGCGATGAAGGGAAGAATAGTGCTTCGCGAATGCGTGGCTCTAAACGTGATCGCGTATAAGGAAAAATGGGAACCCCTCCAGGTTACACAAAGCAAACTCGGTGGAGTTGCCGTGAACGCGATGAAGGGAGAAGGGAACACTACACAAACGTGATGGTTCTTCGCGAATGCGTAGAAGGGATCTGACCTACAATTTTTCTGCAATAATTTCCAACTTCAAATTGTTCAGTTGACCATCCGAAACACACCCGAGGCCCCCAGGACCTCAACTAAACCTACAGACATATCCCATAACATCGTTCAAACTTGTACCAATCCTTAAATCACCCAAAACAATGCCAGAAATACGATTTAAGCCAAGATTCAAGCCAAGGAACTTCAAGTTTCAACCAAACACGCTTTTGATCAAAAACATAACCAAACCTCGCCCGAATGACCTGAAATTTTGCACGCACATCCGAAATGACATGATAGAACTACAGCAACTTCCGGAATCCAAATCCGACCCTCGGATCAAAAACTCACCATCGGACCGGAAACTTCAAAAATATAAACTTCGGTATTTCAAGCCTAAATGAGCTACGGACCTCCAAATTACATTCCGAACATGCTCCCAACCCTGAAATCACCTAATGGAGTTAGTGGAACCATTATATTTCCATTTTGACGTCGTATTCATACTGCTCCGAATACGAACCATTTTTCAACTCTTTTGCTCTCATTTAGGGACTAAGTGTCCCAAAACACTCCGAATCCTAATACCGAACGTCCCGGCAAACCAAAATAGCAGAAATAAACTTACCAAAAGCAGTTAATGGGGGATCAGGGTGTAAATTTCAAAAACGACCGGCTGGGTCGTTACACCGGCTGGAAGCTAAGGCCAGGAATCTTCTTATTGTTTGTTGTTGTTGATGATCATTGTTGCATTACTTAGCTTATTTCTATTTCATCTGAACTAGTAAGTAACTGGAACTTCTTTACCATTTCAAATTTTCAATATGCTACTGTTATTAGACTCATTGCTTTATGTGTTGTAAATTAGTTGATAAAACCTGTTTAATTATGTGTCCTTAAGGCTATAATATAGTATGTCCAATATTTATCCCTAAAACTAGCTCATCATGTATCCCTTAGTTTTTTGTCGAATTTGTTAGCATGTTATTCGACTGATTCTGTGCTTACTATGCTCTTAGTTCACTGATAACTAGTATGTTGTTTGATTCATGATTAATCCGTGACTTTCTTATATAAATTATCTTAATCTGAATTATTTACCGTCTTTGTGAAGTATGTCTTGATCCCTTGCTAAAGTTTCAAGCTTGTTAATTTCAAAAACTTATTAGTTTTGAAGTGTTTGTCTCTGTTTCTGTGTGTGACTCTATCCTTAAGTATGATTCCTAATCATGTCCTACACTCTTCTAAATCATAATACTTCCTAATCTGAATATTGTCCTTGACCTTCTTGGTGTGAGCACTACTCAAGATTCTAATGAGATCCTCGTAAAATCTGACACACAAGGATTTGGCCTCTAATATTCCCTTGAATTGGTTCTGATTTTTCACTATAGTATGAGCAATGCCCGAGGTTCATGAAACCATTGTGATATCTAACACACTAGAGGACTGGTCTTGGTATGCTTGTTCTTTAAAAACAGAAGTGAGTCAATCACGTTGTGGTTCTATGAACACTGGCTCTAGAGAAGTTGTGAATTGAAGGGCCTGGCCCATCCAGATGTTGTTTTAGGCATGCTGAAGGCTTCCTATAGTTTACACACTTTGTTATTTATTCAGTTGATTCTAGTCTGTAATAATTATTTGTAATAACAATTGGGGGTGATAAGAAAATTGGGAAATATGTTTATTTGATTATTTGTGGGTAGATAACATGCCTATAGGTTATTTTCTGCTATCATTATGTTAGATAACATGCCCATAGGTTTCATGTCAAGAAATTGTGTACTAAAATTTATCCAAATGCTTATTTCTACCCTCACATGTTATAAAACCTCCATATATGGATTTTATTCTATTTCAAATAAATTCTATGAGTATACTGTCTGCTTTTTTCGCATAACTAGATACCATGCATTTAGGAAATGCAGTAATTAGTTTACATTACAGCATACTCAGATCTGTCTTTTTGGAATACATGTTTATAGGCTTTAATCAATTTTCACAATCGCCTAGTTAATATATATGTTTTTAGGAATTAATAAACAGACTCAATCACTAAAAGTAGAACTCATAGGGATAACTATTATTTATGTCAACTGCTAAAACTGGAAATCTGCATACCACTAGAACGCATTCCTATAGGAGTAAGTAATAATTCTGAGTTTCTCTATTTTCCACTATCGATTAAATCACTTAGATAACCTGACTATAGGTTCAAATGCTCTAATTGACACGAAGAGTCAATTATAGAATTACCTAGACATACTTTGCATAAACTGTCAACATGTTTAAAACCCAGAGTCATGTAGAAATCATGTATATAGGATCTAATACCTTTGACTATCAAAACTGTCAATACACCAATATGTTTTGCGTGCATTTATGTGTGGAGGCTGAATTGAGCCTTTATCTGCTTTTGAATGAAAAGTCCAATATGTTTTGTATGTCTCTTAGTTTTACAATTTTGAGCAGCCTAAGTTGAGTCTAGAACCATCTTAAAGTCGAGGTCCCAATGCCTCTAGGACCATAGGTAAGGGACGGGTAGTGCACGCATGGGACACGAATTAGAATTGATTAGAGCGCTTTAGGTAAAAACTCAAAGATAGTAATCGGGTAGCAGGAGATGATTGACACGACCCTAGTTCACCAATTGTGAACACGTCATAACGGCACCTAGTCTTCGCGACCAGGTAAGCCTAACATATTGCGGAAGTAACAACATTTGCGGAATTTATAATCAAAACTAAATAACAGGAATTATGTATACCGTTGCCGCCTGGCACATACACTTTAATACTTTAACAATTATGAAACTATCCAAAAGATCCGAAAACCCACAGGCAACACGGACTAAGAATGAAACATAATACTGCTCTAATCATCCGGAACTGTCTATAACAAGGAAAAACTGAATATCATCTAGCTAACTAGATGGTAGAATGAGAGTGAGACTCTTCGGTCTGCGGACGCGGCAGATATACCTCAAGTATCCGAAAATGCTCCTGCAGCTACTGGTAGTGCGCTTGCGTAGAGGTACATGGATCTGCACATGAAAAACATGTGCAGAAGAGGTATGAGTACACCACATCGGTACTTAGTAAGTGTCAATCCTAACCTCGGTTGGGTAGTGACGAGGAAAGGTCAAGGCCTTACTGATATAGAAACAATAAAATAGCAAAATATTAACAGTGTTGAAATCTGATGGAAACTAATGAACACATCAGTGTGGTAAGACAGTTCAATGAAATATAATACTACAAGACAAATAGAAATACAGAGTAACTACAACTAAATTACAAGAATACCAACGAGGGTCTTACAGGATACCGTCCTGTAACCCTTTTCTTAACTGTCCAATGTATCTCCCGAGATACTGTCCCGTAGTCCAATTCTTATATTAACATCAAAAGGATCTCCCTGGATACCGTCCCGTAGTGCAATTATCAGCGTGCAGGGGATCTACCGAGATACCGTCTCGTAGTCCCAAAATAGAAGTGCAGGGGGATCTCCCGGGATACTGTCACGTAGTCCCAAAGTAAAAGTGCAGGGGTATCTCCCGGGAATCAAACACGTAGTACCAAAGTAAATGTGCAAGGGGATCTCCCAGGAATCAAACGCGTAGTTCCAAAGTAAACAAACAAGGGGGAACTCCCGGAATCCCGCATCCGTAGTCCCAATGTAAATGTGCAACCAACATCAGAGAAATTATTCAGAAATTGAAGTACAACAATATAAGGCAACAATTAATATTGGCCTAACATGCTCCACGTAACCACAGTTAAGACAATTTAAACAAATAGGCAACTTGGATTAATTAAACGTGCTCTTCTATGCTACCACAGGCTATAATAGCAAGTAAAGTAAGGCAATTATGAAAGAAATTCCAAATCAAGTATTTATGTAAAAATTCGGGTTTTCAACAATTAGCTCAAGTACGCGCTCGTCACCTTACGTAAAAGGCATTCAATTACGAATTATCACATCCTAAAGGACGAAGTGCCCCACACAATGTTAGGCAAGCCACTTACCTCGAACCGGTGCGAAATCAACGAGAGAACGATGCCCTTGCCACGAGTATCCGACTCCAAATGGCCCAAATCTATTCAATTCAATTACAAATCACAAATAATATTGCAAACAACTGATCCACTATTAAAATTAAAGCTAGGGAGCAAAAATAGGTAAAATGACAAAAATGCCCCTGCATCCATCGTCTCGGAATCAAATAATTTTTACGTTTTCAGAACCCTCGTACTCTCACTAGTCTAACCATATAATAATCCCCCAAATCAGAGGTGAAATGCCCTCTCAAAACCCCATGGTTAGGTCTAAGAAGTTTACCCGCTTCCCATTCAAACACACGAAATTAAAGGGTGAATTCAGGATTATATTAGTGGGTTTTAGTAATAGAGGAGTAAGGAATCGTTACCCAATCGTTGCCTCTTAAAAGCCCTCGAAAAATCTCTCAAATCTGAGCTCTCTAGCTTGAGTTTGGTTAAAAATGGAAGAACCCTCGTTTTGAAATGTTTATATCTGCCCAGGAGTCTAAAGCATCGCGAACGCGGACGTCAGCACACATTCGTGAAGAAGGAATTATTAAGGGGTCAAAAATTCCCTTTGCGATCGCGAAGAGACAGATGCAAACGTGAAGGCCTGGGTTTGGTGACCTACGCGAATGTGACAACCATGACGCGAACGCGGTGAAGGAACAGGTGAAGCCACGCGATCGCGGGATGCCAATCGCGAACGCGATGAAGGAATTTAACGTCTTCCATAAATACTATACGCAAACGCATAGATGAGGATGCTAACACGATGATAGGGAGAACTAAAGCTACGTGAACGTGATGCCTTCTACGCGAACACGTAGAAGGAAAACTGACCTGCAATTTTCTACAATGATTTCCAACTTCAAATTGCTCCGTTGAGCATCCGAAACACACCCGAGGCCCCCGGGACCTCAACCAAACCTACATACATATCCCATAACATCAT
This sequence comes from Nicotiana glauca, assembly GCA_026770625.1. NCBI lineage: Eukaryota > Viridiplantae > Streptophyta > Magnoliopsida > Solanales > Solanaceae > Nicotiana > Nicotiana glauca. The sequence continues at coordinate 9,719 of MU701948.1, read as the reverse complement.
TCAAACTTGTACCAATCCTTAAACCATCTAAACAACGCCGAAAATATGAATTACGCCATGATTCAAGCCTAAGAACTTCAAATTCCAAGCAAACACACTTTCGATCAAAAACGTATCCAACCCTCGCCCGAATGACCTGAAATTTTGTACGCACATCAAAAATAACATGAAGAAGCTACAGAAACTTCCGGAATTCCAAACCAACCCTCGGATCAAAAACTCACTATCGGACCAGAAACTTCAAAAATTCAAACTTCGGCATTTCAAGCCTAAATGAGCTACGGACCTCCAAATTACATTCCGAACACGCTCGCAACCCCGAAATCACCGAACGGAGCTAATGGAACCATCGGATATCCATTTTTAGTTCTTCTTCAAACTTCTCCGAATACAGACCATTTTTCAACTCTTAAGCTCTCATTTAGGGACTAAGTGTCCCAAAACACTCTGAATCCTAATACCGAACGTCCTGACAAACCAAAATAGCAGAAATGAACATAGGGAAAGCAGTTAATGAGGGATCGAGGCATCAATTCCAAAAATGACTAGCCGGGTCATTACAATGGTAGTCTTTGCCCGCTAAATAATATGAGTAACACCCCCGTCTTGGGGGAGTTACAAAGTATTATTTATGTTGCACAGGGCGATCCGATAGGCGTAAGAACATAGGACTCCATACCTATTAAATGATTCATTTTCTTTCTTTATTAGACTATTCGCATAAGTTAAGTTCGGCTGGGACCCACCATTGTGGACCTCGAGGGGTGCCTAATACCTACCCCTCGAGGTAATTTGAGCCCTTACTTGATCTATAGTGGCACAAACCGGTTAAATTCTGAAAATAGGTGCCCTAACGCACCTTGATCTGTTAGGTGGAGACTCTCTTTTTTAAAGCACCTTCCTTTAAAAGAGTTGCCAACATCGAAACCCAATTTTGCGAGAAAATGGGGCGCGATAGCATGGCGACTTTGTTGGGGATATCCTTAGGCTCTTACCTTATCGAACGTGATCTTTGTTAATTAGTCTTCCCTGATAAGCGTGTATTTGTTATTTTGCTGTTACCTGAATCTCCCGCTCCCATTTTCCCTTTTTTGTTGCTACATGCACATCTTTTTACCCATCACCCCTTTATATGAACTCATATGCAACTCTTGTTTAATTTGCTTACAATGTGTGTTTCCCCTTATATACTAATCATGTTTACTTGTTCCAAACTTTTAATTTTGTTATATCATGTCTTTCCCTAATCCTTATCCTTTTATTTGCTTTATTCTCTCATTGCGCGAATTAACTTCTTCCTTGTTTTTCTTCCTTTTATGTCTTTACGTTCCATTCAATAATGCATTATGTGCTTTCAATGTGAAAATACTTGGCAACGTGTTATTTTTGCATAAAACATGCTCAACATCATATTCCACTCTGCGTATTAATACCATAGCGACACTTGATGAGTGTTCGCACTCTTCATAAAATTACCCTTTAAATTTGGAAATGCTTATTTGAGGTAAAACTAATCGGTCATCGGTGCAATCGACGGTTCCGTGCCTTTACCTCTCAAATTGTCCGCTTAAGGGTACCAATCTAGACTCTTCAAGAAACCCCATTCTAAAATCAGTTGTGCATGCGTCATGTCTAAACCTAGTATGAGTTAGAACACTATCCGCACAATAACTCACTAAGACAAACCTTGTCCAAAGTCCGTCGGGATTTCCATAATCCCAAAGGAACGTAATCACGATATATGCATTATTTGGAGAAAACATTCCGATATGATAATCGTTAATGTGCAAGTAGTCAAATACGGAGGGGGAAAGGGTCTAACTTTGTTTATTTTACAGAAAATGAGGAACAAAGTCCCCGGGTTCGGCATGATCCAAAATATTCCACCGTTATTGCTAGATTGGTGGGAAAATCTTTCACCAAGCGGCAAAAATCATGTAAAGAGGGTTCTCGGAAATTTACCCTCATTGTTAGACATATATCCAAATAACATGCTGCTACTATGTTCTGGGATGGAGAAATGGCCGTATTCCATTTTGGCAATGTAGAAATGACTCCCCTCCTGGAAGAAATATGAGGATTCGATGGGATACCCTGGGATAGTCCTGGTATGTTGGTGCCAAAAAATCGCACTCCCGGGGGGTTTCTGAAAATGATGGGTCTAATAAAGAATGAAGATTTAGTATGCTTGAAGAAGTCCTACATACCTTTTGACTTCATCTACAAATGATATGGACACAACAAATCCTATCGTATATTTCATGATGAGTTCTCCATCACTTCCCTGGGTTGGACCCATTGTTGGGTTTTTATGTTTATTGTCTATTTTTTGGGTATGATAGTGTTCCCAATCTAAGGAGACAAGATTCACACTAGGTTGGCTATGGTAACCAAAGCTTTAATGGAAGGAATTGAGGGAGAAACATACACTATTGTCCCAATGATCGTAGCAGAAATGTATCAACCTCTGGATCATTGCAAGAAGGGGTTCGAAAATTTTGAGGGTTGCAACTTGCTGCTGCAGATTTAGTTGTTGGAGCATCTTCAAAGAGTCCAGTACCGTCAAGAATTTCAATAAAGACCATGGAATGACGACATAGATTTCCATCATCCGAAAAGAATGCCCTTCATCTCAGATAGATTTGCTCAAACGGAGAATGTTATAGATTGGGTACACTTCTTCAGCAATTTGACCGAAGACAAGGTCCATTGGATATTCGAGTGGTTCCCTACTAGAGAATTCATCATCAGATTCAGGGATGTTCCGCATTTCTTGATGATTGGGTTAAGGGGAATATATCCCTATGTTCCCATTAGCGTCATAAGACAAGCTGGTAGAAAGCAAATCATACCGCGAATCTCCAAAATGAGTCATTACAAAGTAGATTTTCAAGATGATGCCATTCTGTACAAATGTGAGGCCCAACACATGTGGCATTTGAAGATTATTATGGAAAAGGATACCACAGAGCTAGATCGATACCACACAGGTCATGTGTACTTCTACCTATCGTGGTTGGATGATAACATAGTAGGAATAGTTGAGCTAGGGGTCGGTCGAGGAAACAGGGTCATAAATGATGTTGCTGAAGTACAGGTGAAGTATTTGAGGTTATGCAAAAGAGTCCTTGAGTTCGAGGCCAGGCATTTGGAACATCACAAGATAGACATGGACTCAATTAATGAGTGGAGGGAAATGGCTAAAACGTCGACTAAAATATTGGAATATTTGGAGCACGGTCTGATGGAACTAGAAGGGAAGATAAGGAAAAGGGTCGTAGAATGTCAGAATGCAGAGGGAAACGAAGGAGGACACCTATCAAGGGCATATCTACTATTGGACATGCGCGACCTGAGGAATCTGATTGATGAAGCCAAGAAGGCCAAGCCTGGAGAAGGTCCCTCAGGGACCAAGTAAATTAGGATTATTTGCTTTTCTGGAGTCGTTTTGGAATTCGAATGTAATAATGCAAATGCCATTAGTGACTCATTTATTTATTGTCATTTTAAAAGTTCGTCATATTTACTACATTAATGAAATGAGGCAGTAATCGGCATTAAATTTCTCCAAAGCTACGTGTCACTAGGCCTACCTCGGGCACAACAAGGTTCCCAAATTTGGATGCGAATTTATACTTCGGCAATACATGTTTAAATACTGCAAATATCTTGTCAAAACCCCTTTACTGACTTGTTTACCTTTTGTTTCTTCTTTTCTTGATTTGTTTACTCTCATTCCCTAAGGTTGGTTCGTGCATACTAGCATCATCATCATATTACACTAGATCAAGAGGTCCTCCGCCTCCTTCTCCTCCAACCGATCCTAAATGCAAGGGAAAGGTCAGAATGGATGATACAAGCAACATCAAGAAAGACAATGACACGTATGAAGACAACACTAAAACTTCAGATGGTCGAAGCAATCCAGTACCAAATGATTTGGTTTTGTAACTAGAACAAAATATATTGGACTTACAAAGGGAACTTTAGTAGGTCCGAAACCTGGAAAATATCTCCCTCACTTTAGACGTCCCCAACATCAACCAACAGAACACCGAAAACCCAGCACCTTCTCAAAATACACCAAACCAGCATCCACAAATATGCCACAACGCCTCAAAATCCCAATCATCCACCGGTACCAACTCCACCACAATACCATCATCAACCAACCTAGTACCCACAAACCACTATCTATCACACTCCTCAAAACGCACTACAACCTACTCTGGATCCTCAAAACTTGACCAACGACCACTACTACACCCAAATCCCTGGAGTCCATCAAAGCAACCTCATATATGTGGAAATCTTACCCCACACTCTTCAACAAACCATATACATACCTGAATCTGCTGAGAATGACCTATTAATCAAGAATATGACAGAAGAACTTGAAAAGCTCACAAGTCCAGTCCAAGATGTCGAAGAGGGTAAATGCATTGCTGGACTTAACTATAAGGATCTTGCATTCAGCCGGATGTAGAACTTCCAGAGGGTTACAAACCTCTAAAGTTTGAGATATTTGATGGCACAGGTGACCCAAAGGTACATCTAAGTACATACTATGACAAGCTCGAACGAGTTGGGAACGATAAAAGTATTCGCATGAAATTGTTCATGAGAAGCCTCACTGGAGACCCCCTATCTTGGTACATCAGCCAAAATGCGAAGAAATGGGTTAGCTATGTAAGCATGACATCAGATTTCATGGATTGGTTCAGGTTTAATACAAAGAATGCACCAGATGTCTTCTATATTAACAATCTCAAGAAGAAGCCAACAAAGACTTTTCGTGAGTATGCTACTTGGTGGATTGATGTGCCGGAGAATTTCGGCATATTTCAATACTAATTGCTTAGGTTCTAGCTTGTTTTAATGCAATTATAACTAATACTTATGTAGATTTGTTTCTCTTACAGCGCAAGAGGAAGGGAAGACCAAGGATATGAAAATGTGAGCAAAAACAGAAGAAAGGAGCAAAATAGTGCACAAGTGCAACTCTGCGGACCATTCTGCGGTCGCAGATCACACATGCGGACCGCAGAATTGATTTCAAATCGCAGAGTTTTACGGAGTCTGTAGCTAAACTTCATGTCAAGAATGCGGCGCAATCTGCGATCGCAGAATCAACATGCGGACCGCAGATGTGCCGCAGAATGAACAAGAAGAAAACTCAGGGTCAGGATGCGATGCAAATCTACGGTCGCATAACTCAAATGCGGACCGCAGAATGGAACTGCGATGAAGAACTGACCACTAGGGTTTTGGATCTGCGGAGAAGCTGCTCAGAATGCGGACCGCAGACCTGTTCTGCGATAGATCTGCGGTCGCAGACGTGACCTGGAAGGGTAAATTTTGTCTATTTCTGTCCCAAAATTGGTCCCCCTATAAATAGTTTTAAGAGACTTTTGTGGGCTCATCTTGTCTACATTTTACACTACATTCTAAGACACAAATATTCTATCTTTTTGGAAGCTTTTGGGTGGAAGATTCTCTCCTTTGTAAGCATTTATGACATTAAATACTCTTTGTATTTTGTATTTTAGTATGTGTAGCTAACTCTAAATACTAAGGTTGTGGACCCTAAATGGGTGTTATGTTAATGGGTGTTTGACATTGAATATATGTATAATGGTTGGTTGATATTTATTTACTTCTTGTTCTTCATTTATTGTTGGTGGTTGCAAACATTAACACAGGCCATTAAATTCTTGCTTTACTTAGGAAAGTGGGTTAGAA
>MU701945.1:5860-16883 GCA_026770625.1 Nicotiana glauca | reverse complement strand
GAACCTTCAGATCCCGATTCCGAGGTCGTTTACTTGAAATTCAAATCTTAGCTCATTCTTTCAACTTTAAGCTTTCGAAATGAGAATTCTCTTCCCAAATCAACTCTGGACTTCTTGAAATTTAATTCTGACCATGCGTACAAGTCATAATACCTGAAATGAAGTTGTTCATGGCCTCCGACTGCTGAACGGAGCGCTGGTACTCAAAACGACCGGTCGGGTCGTTACAAGTAAACTACGATTTTCTATTGGATTTGTCTCTAAAAGGCCCTAATGAATTAATATTACAAAATTCGGGCCTCAAATTCAAGTCCGAATTCAAACAAAAGGGTAAAATCTCTCAATTCGAATTCGCTACCTAACTTGAAGGCCCAAATTTGTATTACGTAAACTATGAATTTAAGTCAAATCCAAAACAAAGAAGTTCAGAAGCGCTTGGATAAAGGTTTATCAAGTCATGGGCCTGCTCATAGGCTTGAATCAAGAGGGAATTGGGATTGAAGAGTCTGGGATATCATCTGGATATGTCCGTTGGAGCCCAATGTGATACGGGCAAAGTTCAGTGGCAATTTACTCAAGTATTATGGTTCAAATTAACCTATGCAAACGATTTCGATCCATTGGATATTTTCATTCTGATCAGTTCCAGCTAACATCTACATTAATATCTGAAAAACATTGGGCATGGATGAAAAACAATTGACTTCAGATCTAAACGTGTGAAACTCAGATTCAAATGCATAAACCCAACCAACCTATAATGGCAATTCCAATCGAAAACACAGTTTAAACCTTGAATTATTTATGTATTTCCCTGATTTCTATATTATAGTCATAGATGATTATTTCCTAGAACTGATGCGAATCACTTCAATACTTATAACAATTAACTGAATCAAAAATTCATTAAAGCATGCGAACAACTCACAATCTAATGTTTTACACTTATGAGTATGCATCATAGTCAAGTTCAGTTTTCAATCAGCAAATTACCAAGTCTAAATTCATGCTCACAGCTATTCGAATGTTGAATTTTTAACTACAAGTGAAGATCTAAACCAACTTCTACATGCATGTTGTTGCTAACATCGACAGCTAAGCTAATCACCAAACACAATCATACTAAGCTAATGAATGTCAATAGTCCATTACAAATTAACAGTCCAAACAGTCCAGTCCTAATTAATTACAATGAAATACACTAGGACATTAAAAGTAGCAGAATCAATAACAACTTGCTTCATTTTTCATTCCAGTTTTCAACTTACAATATACATTTGTACTTCCAGACCCCCTGAGTTAGGGGAAATACCTGGAATTTGTAATGAAATAAGGAGAAGAAGAAGGCCAGCAGCAGGTCGAGTGATTAATCAACAGTTTTAACAGCAGATGATAGCAACAACAGTTTCAGCTTAGATTCCAGCAGTGAAAAAACCAGTAGGCAAACCACAATTGACTCAAAAAAAAAAAAAACCAAACTCAACTTGACATTAACCCAGGAAACTCCAGCAACTTTCAACAATCAAAATTTAAGCTAAATGATGCAAAAATCAAACACTAAGACTAAGAATTAACCTAGAGTTTCAATAGAATGGTATTTTTTGGGATTTTTGTTTGGTTTTTGAGGAACTAAGTGACATAATCTAAGGGAAGAACTTCAGATTTTCAAACTAACAAACTTTTTTTGGATTTGGTTTTTGAATTTTGAATTTTTTAGGTATCCAAAGCCTTGGGGAATTTTTTTTGGGGGGGGGGGGATATTCAGATCTGAAACTTGTTGGGAATTTTTCAGGTGTCCAAAAACTTGTTGGGGAATTTTTCAGAGATCAGAACTTGTTGGGAATTTTTTCAGATCTTCAAAACTTGTTGGAGGATTTTTTAGGGGTTCAAAACTTGTGAGAGGAGGCAGGGGTACTGCCTTTTATAGGCAGAAAATGAAGGGGAAGCTTCTAAATTTCATTATCCATTTTCCCCCTCTTTTTATTTTCAGTTTTTATACATTAGTCCCTAAACTTTGGCTTGTTTTCTCAAGTTACTGCATTTACTTGTTGAATTTTCAGATTAACACCCTATCTAGAAGGTCCTAGGGTGTTCCTAAACTGTTACTGCAAGATTCCCCTATTGGATTACCCATATTACCCCTTTTACTTATGAAAATTACTAACTAAGTTCACCCTTTTTACCCTAGTCTACTAACCCTGGTTACCTAACTATGGTTAAGCTAACATATTCTAAAATAAAACACTCGGCTACAACCAAACAAATTCTAAGCAGGGAATTAACTCTAACTATCAGTAATGAAAGCAAACAAAAATTGAAAAATTAAATTAATCTAGCAGCACCAATTTGTTCAATTGAAAGCAAACATAAACAATAGAAAAAATCAGAATCATAACCAAAGATCCAAACTGGACAAGATTCAACACGAACAGGGCCTTAATAACTCTAAATCAACCAAGAAATATAAGGAAAAATCTGAGTAAGAATGAAAGAAAATAAACAAAAACAACAATGAAATGATAAGAAAGAGGACGATGAAATACCTTGAAATCGGATTAGGGTTCAAATGCCGACACTATTCCTTGAATTTAATCGGACCATAACTGTCTCTAATTACGTATTTTTATGAGAAAATACGTAATTAAAGCTATTATAGCCCAGAAGCCAATCAACCCCTAATTAGGGTTCTGCCCGAAATTTGATTTAAAACTCGAGGCTATGGAAGAACGTTTGAAGGAAGATAAGTAGGGGTTTAAGGAGATGAGGGTGAGGAGGTGGTTTGGTGTTAATTTGGTAAGGTTTCGGCCAGAATTTAGATTTGAAATTCGAGACGATGGGCTGATATTTGAGGGAAAATAAGGTTAGAATCAGCATGGGGAGGTTAAGGAGGTCCAGGGGTGTAAATTTGGGCAAATTTGGAAGATCGCCGCTGGCAGAGACGATTTCCGACGGGCGGCGGGCGGCGGGCGGCGGGCGGCGGAAGACGGCGGAGGACGATGGTGAGGCGGAGGGTGGCGGAGAACAGTGGTACGAGGAAGAAGGGATGCGGTCTCTAGGGTTATTACAAGAATTGAACAATTTTATTCAAATCTTGAGATGAATTATGGGCCATTGGATGATAAGAGATGAATGAACAAGATTGATTGGAACTTAAAGATTTCAAAACAACATAGTATTGATATGATACTACGTCGTTTGAGTGGTCTATGGGACTGAAAAATTGACCAGGTAAAAGGGTGCAATTGGGCTGGTTTTGAAGTGGGTTTGGGGGTTGGGCTTGAATTATAATCAGATATTGGCCCAAAATTGATGGCCTGCTTCCCTTTTCTTAATTTTAATTTATTTTTATTTATTTATATTATTTTTTGTATTTTTTTGAATTTTGAACTTTATTAAATGCAAAATTAAAAGTAGCCAAAAACCTGATTTAATTCTAAAATGAGACTAATTAAATTTCCTAGAATTAACTAGGTCCTAATTTTAAGAAGAGAATGAAACAAAAATGAAATTAAAGGAACAAAAAATGTAAAAGGATAATTTTTGTTATTTTCTCTCTTATTTTAAATGATATTTAATTAATATAAAAATCTAGAATTAGGTCCTAAATGCAAGTATGCTATTTTGTAATTTTCACTTTTATGACAACTAAAAATGCACATAAAATGCAAACAAAATACAAAATTATGCAATTAATTCCTAAAAATTCAAATATTAAAAGAAAAATTCTAATTTTAATGAATTCTATAGGAGTAATTTAAGCGTGGCAAAAATCACGTGCTCACAGTGTCAAAGGGAAACAAACAAGGGTTAAATTTGGTACAACGATCCATACTACTAAAGGCATTTTGGATTATGTACACTGATGTTTGGGGTCCTTCCAAAACACCTTCATTAGGTGGGAAACACTATTTTGTAACCTTTGTTGATGATTTTTCCCGAAGAATATGGGTGTATACAATGAAGAGCAAAGATGAAGTGTTGGGAATTTTTCTCAAATGGAAGACGATGATGGAGAATCAAACAGGCAGGAGGATCAAGTGTATTGACACAGACAATTAAGGTGAATACAAAAATGATCATTTCAATAAGGTCTGTGAAAATGATGGCATCGTCCGACACTTCACTGTCAGACATACACCACAATAGAATGGAGTGGCATGATGTATGAACCGGACCTTGCTGGAGAAGGTACGGTGTATGTTGTCCAATGCTGGCTTGGGAAAAGAATTTTGGGATGAGGCACTTACATATACATGCCACCTCATTAATCGTCTGCCATCTGCTGCTATTGTTGGCAAAACACCGTTTGAAAAATGGTATGGAAAGCTTGCTGTAGATTATGACTCTTTGCACGTGTTTAGCTCAACTGCATATTATCATGTGACAAAGTCAAAAGTGGATCCAAGGGCAAAGAAGGCTATTTTTATGGGGATTACTTCTGGAGTCAAAGGATATCGCTTATGGTGTACTATGACAAAGAAAGTAATATTCAGTAGGGATGTTACCTTTGATGAATCTGCTATGGTAAATAAAGTAACAAATGAAAATACCAAACAAGATGATGGTGCTTCTAAGCAGGTGGAGTTTGAGGGAAAATTTATTTTTCCTACACAAGAAGTGTGAGCACGTAATTTTTGCCCTATATGAGAATCACTCCCAAAAATTCAAAATAAAATAGTTTTGTGTTGTGTGTGATTTTTTGTGAATTTTTGTGTTATTTTCCTTATTGTTTGCATTTCTCTGTGCGTGTTTATTTGTTAAATTAATATAAAATACAAAAAAATATGTTGCATTTACATTTAGGATTTATTAGGAGTAATTAAGTTTTGCTTTACAAAAATGAAAATCACAAAAAATAATACACTTTGCATTTTAGCATTTAAAGGTCTACTTGTGTGATTTATTTCAAATTGGTATTTAATGGTGTGTTAATTGTTAGTAGGAGTTAATTGGATTTTTGGTAATTTAATCTAGGATTTTTTAATGTTTTTAAATTAGGAAATAAAAAGAAAATGAAAGAAAAGAGGAGAGAAGTCGGACTGGGCTGTCCAAATTGAACAAAAAAGAGGTCCAAAATTCCAGCCCATTTGTCGCCCAGTTCAATCCATCTCCAAGACGTCCAAACGACGTCATTTTGTCACATCCCATCCTGACCGTTGATCTCACTTGATCAACGGTCCAGATCCCATCCCTGAACCCTTAACCAAATCCGACCTGACCCGTTTACCTCACAACCCGGTCCAAGTCCCCACCCCACTTAACCAAACGACCCCGTTTCGGATTGGTTCGCTTGATCATAGCCATTGGATGTTGTAATCCAACGGCTCACAATGATCATTGCATTTTAATTCATCAAAGACCCCCCAAACCCCATTCACCCGTCTCATTCCCAAACCCCCTCCCCTTTCGTCTCCGAGAGACGAACCAAACGACCCATAAACCCTAAGCGCCGCCCCCATTCCCTTCGCCTGAAAACCTGACGGTGCCGGCTTCGATTCCCGCCAAACTTACACCCCTGAACCGCCCTAATCCCCCCTCTCTAAATCCACACTCCGCTAACCTCGAATCACTTTAGGTCGTCTCAAATCTTCGATCGAAGAACCGAGCAAAACCTTGGCTGTCTCTGGACCACCCCACACTCACACCCTTTGACCACTAGACCACCCTCCTCCCAAATCTACGTCTGGTTTCCCTCAAATTTTGGCCTAGGTCCTCGAATTTCGAATCTGCGACGAACCCTAAAATCCCAAAATGGTTGAGTAGAGGTATTGTCAACGGATTGGGTCTATTTGGACTTTATTCATATGTTTTTGCTAAAAAACACACTAATAATGTCCAAGTGGACCAAAATTGGAGAAGTTCGGAGAATTTGAATTGAATTTTTGTTGAACCGATCTCAGGTACTTCTATTTCCATATTTTCTTGTTTATTTTGAGTCGTTTGATGTTTCTTTCAATTTTTTCCTCTTCACAGTTTCGTCGGTTCAGCCTGTATAATTAGGTCGATTGTTTGTTTGTTCGTATACGCTTAGCGACTATGAATCAATTGTATGTTAGTTAATCCGTTACGAACTGGATACGAATGTTAATCGATAGTTAAAACTTTACTGATTTTGATTTTTAGTTTGTGTTGAAATTTCTGTTTGCATTTTTTGTTTGAGAATTTGCTTTGCCTTGCTGAGTTTAATAGATAATTGGATAGTTTTGAGTTTAAGATTACATCTTAGTTGAGTTTACATTCAGAACTTAGTTTGGTTATAGCTGCAGTTGTAATGTAGATTGCAGAGTTTAGTTTGGGATTTGAAAACCTAAAAGAGTGGTTTAGTTTAAGTGGCCTGTCAATTGAACATTCAGTGTACCCTTAAACTAATGAATAATTTAATCAAAAAAGGGATCTATAGTGCAAAATACATCCTGGCTGATGTCTTTAAAAGTGGGAAGTCAGAAACCAGCATGGGTTTTAATAATAAAAGCTGAGAATGCACATGGAATAGGTAGTGAAACTTGCTGTACAGTAGGATATACATTACTCTTTTGAACTTCAGGAGATTTTTAAATAGGAAAACCCATGCCTAGACAGTAGAAGGAGGAAATGATAGATTATGAGGTATTTTTTAAGACGTGGACAGCCTATCTTGGGGGAGGAGGGAGAGGGGATGCTCTTTTTCTAATAAGCCTATAAAAATCAAACTAAGGGGGCACCTCAAAAGGGAGAAAGGAGGAGGCAGTTGGGAAAAGCTTAAAAACAGTTTTAAGATAGTTAAAAAGAAATTGGAGAGTGAAAAGAGTTAGATACTTTGGTTTCCTTTCACGACTGGAAATAAAAAAAGAGTGAAGTTGCCGAGAGTTTTTCTTCTTTGAGAGTTTCAAGAACAGAAAACTAGGAAGGACATACTGTTTCATTGCTTCCTTTGGCCGAGCCTGTCTTGCTTGTTGTCAGTCGTTCGTATTTCTGAGTATCAATCGGTTTTCCTGAGTTGTTCCTGGGTTGTATTCTGCTTCTTCTGGTGTGGCATGGGTTTTGTTTAAGCTACGGGTTACATTGATGTTGCTTTGCTGTGTCACTACTGCCATCTTGTTGCTGCTGACTTCTTCTTCCTTTGTAAACATTTCCAGGTACATGTCTTTGAATCTCAACATCATGTAAAGTGTAGCTGAAATGAAATAAAAAATGGGAGTCCAGCTTCACTGGAAACTTCAATAGCTACTGAATTTCCTTCATAATCTCATTTAATAGTTTAAATTGTAATGGACTGTCTATTAATGTATAATGGATTGATGGGACTGGATTATTGAATATGTTCCTACGAACATGTGAATTTCATGGCCTCCAATTGTAATTAATCCTAGTTCACAATTACTAATTATGAAATAGAGTGTAGTTGATCCATTTCCAGTGGGCATAGAATAGTCTTGAATATTTTATATGTCATAAAACAGGTTCGAACAGTTCAAATAGAAATCAGCGTGTTGATTCAACATGTCTAGTTCTGAAATTGCAAGTTCATTTGAGCGAATAACATCAGTTTGAATAGCGTTGAATCATGTTAGTAAATAATGTTAGCTCCTAAAATGTTAGTAAGTAATGTTATCTCTTAACGTCAATGTTTAAGCATTCGTTATTTTCAAAGGTTATAAGAACAGTTTCAATTGATTCTAGTTCATATGAAGGGCTACGTGAAGTACTATAATCAAATCACCTCAATTGGGAATTCGATCCGTGCTTCAGGTTTAATTATCACCTTTAGGGATATTTCGTAATTCACCAATAGACTGATGTGAGCTTTGAAATTTAGAATTAAACTTGGTCAGAATATTGTATCAATTTGTTCATCCTTAGACAATCAGTGAAATGATTAGGCTCAAATAAGATTTGGCGGCTCCTTAAGTGATGGTTGAACGAAATGTTGGATTTGGACACAATGGCATTTAAACAACAATAGCTAATCAGGGCATTTTCTTTATTCTTAGCGACAAAAATAGATAGAAAGTCATAATCACTTTAGGATATCCTTAAATAAAAATGATGAGACGAGCCTCGCCAAATAAAAATGCATAAATTGTGGGGCCCTCAGTAAATGTATATATTAAAATATTTAGAATACAGGATGAGTCGTCTAGCGAATTTCACGGCTTTCCCCAAAGATAATAATGCGTTAGAGTTTTTAGGCGCGATTTTAATTAAATTACATTCTTAAACTCGGGTGCGCATTTATGTGACCCAAATCCAAATCTCAACGGAGTCGAAATGTTTCAACAACCACGGGTGCATTGATTGCGACGTGATTTGAGATACGTTTTCACAACGTTGCAATTCTATTAAAATAATAATAATAGCGGTTTTAAAGTTAATAAAAGCACATAAGTTATAATATGTATTAAAATCAGATATTTAATCATTACAATAAATTAAGCGACCGTGCTAGAACCATGGGATCCAGGGGTGCCTAACACCTTCCCTCGGGTCAACAGAATTCCTTACTTAGAATTTCTGATTCGCAAACTTCACTTTGAAAGTCGAAAATTTTCTCGATTCGGGATTCAAGATAAACCGGTGACTTGGGACACCAAAAGCCAAACCTTTCCCAAGTGGCGACTCTAAAATAAATAAATAATTCCATTTTGAATATTGTCACTTAAATTGAAAAAACTCCCTTAGGCATTTTATCCTCCGGGGTGGGTGCGTAAAAAGGAGGTGTGACAACTCTGGCGACTCTGCTGGGGATCCGTAACCAGAATATTTTGTTCAGGGTCTAGAATTCGAGATTAGATAAATTATTGTATTTGGTTATATCTGATTTTCCTACATGTTTCATGCTTAATGTGCAAAATATTTACCGCTTTGATATTATCTGAACTGTATATAAACTACGCCGAAACCTCTCTCTTCTCACCTCCGGGGATATGCTTACTGGTTGAGACTCCCTATTCTGTTAGTGTCAACACCTTGAAATAAGAAAGAGGCCGGACAAGTTACTAAGCCGGATGGCCTTTTGGTTACCGGTACGTAGCACCCTCCTTGATTTGAGTTGTCCGCTCGGGTACACAGTCTAGAACACATACCCAGGTTTTGAACCTAGAATAACGTGACTTCATGCCGGATCCCTAGTAGGAGCGCTTATCAGCATCACGCGCATTTGACCTAGGGGACTCAACACAGGGGTTGGGTCCGTCTAGGACAGGTAACCGGAAATGAAACGACCACCATAATGCATTTTACGTGTTGAATTTATTTGTTTCGGGCCCGCATGCTGACCGGTTTTTGAACGTCGAGAATTTTGTGAAATTGAGAAAAGAGAAAAAGAGAGAAATAACAGTGTAAAATATTAATTGTTTAGTTTTAGAAAAATCGATGCCCAAATGCTGTCGAAACTCTGCCGAATTTTCTAAAAATAAAAATGAAAAAAAATAAAAATGTTTTGTTTTAATAGTGTGTTTTACTAAAAGCAAAGAGAAAGAAATGAGTCTTTATTGAGTTTGGAAAAATGGGTTGTTTTATTGTTTATTAAAAATGAGAAAAAAGGGGGTCTTGTTTTAAAAACAAAAGATAGTTGGTCTTGCCATGAAAAAATGAAAAAAAAGGTCTTGTTTTAGAGTAGTTCGTTAATTAGCAGAACTACACTGGTTTGATTCTCACCGGATGTGAGATACGTAGGCAACCCTAATCGGGTCCAACTTCCCCTTTTGCAAAAATAACAAAAAAAATATCAAATTTTAATTTTTTGTTATAAATAAGTCTGGTAATGTCGTTCTTGTAAAAAATAGCCGAATATTCCCGAAAGGGATGCCGGGAGGCTAATTTTGCATGAACAACCGCCTTTGGATGTGTTTTAATTTTTGACCCTCACAACCTTAAAATCTTCATCCCCGAGGCGCTGAAAGGCTGTGTTTGCGATACCGGTTCTTTTATTTCTCGGAAAACAAAAAAAAGAGTTGTAAATAAGTCGAGTAAGGCCATTTGACATAAATAGCCGAATGTTCCCGAAAGGAACGCCAGAAGGCTGACCTTGCAAAAATAGCCATTTTTGGTCAATTCTTGATTTTCGACTGGTTGACTCACACAACCTTAAAATCTTTCAGAGTGCTGAAAGGACGTGTTTGAAAATCGAGTCTTTCATTTTTGAAAAAAAATATAATTAAAAAAAAAGAGAGATAGTTAGCTTTGTTCCAAGTCGAATAAAAATTTTTCTTTTTCTTTTGTGTAATTACCTTAAAAAATGTGCAGGATGAGCACGATGCAAAATATACCTTTTTCAATAATGACCAAAATCCCTTTCGAGTTGCGATTATGGTGGAATGACTTAGGCAAGGAAGGGCAAGATGAAGTGAAGAAGTATCTGAAAGATCTTACAGGTTTATTAGACATCCAACCTCGGGGAGATATTATCAGAGCACTGGTCACCTTTTGGGACTCAGCACATAATGTATTTCATTTCTCATACTTTGAGCTCACCCCGACTTTGGAGGAAATAGCCGGGTACATCGGAAATAATGGAGCCCCGTTAAGGTTCAAATACTTGGTTGCTCCAAGGGCCGTCACTGCGCACCGGTTCTTAGATTCATTGAAGATACCCCGGACAGTTCATAATCCAGATCTTGCAAAGGGTTTCTGCAGTTTGCGCTTCATATACGATAGATACGACCACGTGGGCGGGTTCAATAAACCAGACATCAAGCTATGCAGTAGAAATAACCATCACAAGTGGGATAAACACAGGCGGGTGGCTTTTATGGTAGCTTTTTTGGGCCTTGTAGTGTTCCCAACGAAAGACCGGAATATTGATATAAAAGTAGCTGGGGTCGTCAGTACCTTGCTCACCCAAGATAAAAGCACTCTTGCGCCTATGATTGTGGCCGACATCTTCCGGGCTCTCACTATTTGCAAAGCAGGGGGAAATTTTTTCGAGGGATGTAACTTGTTGTTACAAATGTGAATGACCGAGCATTTATGCCACCGCTCCCAGCTCTTGAGTTATGGTTCACCTGAGAAAACTTGCACGGGAGAGTTTTACACAAGAATCAAA